>JADBJO010007618.1:20000-37500 GCA_016801955.1 Conus betulinus | reverse complement strand
CAACATTTATTTTGTTTGTATTGTAGACAAGGTCGGCTGTACATTTTAGAAATCCACTTCGTCTTCCAAACATGCCGCAAACCGGATCAATATTCCACTCTCTTCTCCATCAGTGCAAACAGAAGATTGTTGCTTTAGGAGCTAGAAACAAGACGGAGACAGGAAGCTAGCCAACAACGCCTAAAAAGGAAGGAAGACGGAGACAGAAACTAATAAACAACATCAAAAGGAAACTAGCCAGAGACAGAGAACTCGAGCAGTTCCAAAACAGAAATAAAACAGAGACAGAAAACTCTAGCACCACCAAAGAGGAAATAAGACAGAAACAGAACATTCTAGCACCAGCAAAAAGGAAATAAGACCGAGATAGAAACTCTAGCACCACCAAAAAGGAAATAAGACGGAGATAGAAGCAAGCACCACCAGCAGGAAATAACCACTGACAGGCAATCACCTAGCAGCAGACCACTGAAAGTCAGAAAAAAGAAAAATAATGAAGAAAACCGGCTGGCCACGCCATCAGGGAAACAAAAGGGAAAACAGAAAAGTAGTTAGCAATACCCAAATGGGGAAACAGAGAAGACTACAAAGAGAACACTAGCTACACTAACAATGGGGAACAGAAATATTACAAAGAGGACACTAGCCACAGTAACAGAAAACTAGTTAAGGAAAGAGAGTTAGCAATACCCAAAGGATGGGGAAACAGGAAGGACTACAAAGAGAACACAGGCTACACTAACAAAAGGGGGGAACAAGAATATTACAAAGAGGGTGACACTAGCCACAGTAACAGAGAGGGAAAACTAGGGGGGGGGAGGAGAAGAAGAAGACGAAAGAAGAAGGATGAGCAATACCCATGCGGGAAAGGACGAGACCAGGAGGGGGACGACGAAGCACAGAGAGACACTGGCTACACTAACAGAAACCAGGGAGAGGGAGAGGCTAGAGGCCCCCCCCCCCCCCACACCACCGGTTACAGAGTGTACAGCCATATTGAATGATTTAAAGATGGATGGACAGAAGAGAGAGGGGGGGGGGGGGGCGAGAGAGAAGAGAGGGGGGAGGGGAGAGAGAGAGGAGAGAGGAGAGGGGGGGGGGAGGGGGGGGGCGGGGGGGGGGATGGGGGGGGGGGGAGAAAGAAGGGAAAGAGGGGGGAGAAGAAGAAGAAAGAAGAAGAAGATGAGAAGAGAGAGAGAAGAGATTATCCAGAGAGAAGAGAGAGAGAGAGAGAGAGAGAGGGAGAGAGAGACAGAGACAGACAGACAGGACAGACAGAGGAGAGAGATTATACCCCCCCCCCCCCCACACACACAACAGACAGAGAGAGAGAGAGAGAGAGAGAGAGAGAGACAGGAGAGAGAGGATGGGTGAGAGGGAGAGAGAGCAGAGGAGAGAGACTAGAGAGAGAGAGAGGAGGAGAGAGAGAGAGAGAGATTGTACAGAGAGAGAGAGACGAGAGAGAGAGAGAGAGAGGAGAGAGAGAGAGAGAGAAGAAGGTGACATTTTCTGCAGCCCGACATGTCCAACTAATGCATCCCCCCCCCCTTTTTTTTTTTTAAACCCCCCCCCCCCCCCCCCCCCCCCTTTTCCCTTGCAAGCATCGATCACACGCGCTACTGACTCTCATATTGACTCTCCTGCAGCCGCTGACAAGGCTGAATGCCTGCAGTATTGCCATTCCGAGCAGCCAGTTAGTCTGCAAGATGCAGTTAAACACGGCTCGGATTTCTCGGCCTGATAGACGAGGGGTGGGGTGGGGAGGGCGGGGAGGTGGAGGGGGGGGGGGGGATGGGTGAGGATTGAGGGTAGAGGGGAGGGGGGGGGGGCAGGGGTAAGTGAGATAGGCGGCTGAGCCTGTGAAAGCGATGCAGATGGGGGGGGGGGGGGGGGGGGGGGGGAGGGTGGGTAGGAAAAGGGTGGTAAGGGCGGGGTGGTGTGTCTTGTGTTACCTGTGACAGATCTCTCCATTACGGACGGAGGGAGAGAAACATCGCCTCTTGAAATGAACACTTCCATGAGAGAGAGAGTGCCAGCCAGCAACAGTGGAAGTCGCAACTTTCTCTGATGTAAGAGACCCCCCCCCCTCCTCCCCAACCCCTGCCCTTTCCTTCCCTCTCTCCCCCCCCCCCCTCCCTACTCTCCCTTCCCCTCTCAATCATCCTCACCGAAAACATAGTCTTGGAGGGATGTTTGGGTGGATGAATGTGCTAAACATAATGTGAATCACAATGCTACCAGAATACTTTAACACAGAGAAAAGGAAAACGTACAGAGAAAAGAAAACTGACGGCGCAGGGAAAAATGTTCTTTTGGGGGGGAACTTGTTTGAGCACACACACGCGCACACACGCGCGCGCGCGCGCGCGCGCGCGCACACGCACACACACACACACACACGCACACACTGACGCGCGCGCGCGCGCGCGCGCGTGCACACACACACACGCACAGAGAGAGAGAGAGAGAGAGAGAGAGAGAGAGAGAGAGAGAGTAGCGTATAACAATTTTTTGAGGCTGCAAAGCAAAGATTGAGATTATTGTAAGGAGACAGACTTGAGGTTTGAATTTGAAAAAACGTTGGAAAATGATATCGGCCATGGCAGTTGTCAATGTAAGACATGTAAGGATAACCTCCCCTTACCCTCCTCCTGCCACCCCTCCCTCTGACCCCTTCCCCTTCCTGCTCACACAACCCCCTCAACTTACACACACATGCACATGCACTTCTGCGCACGCGCGCGCGCGAGCGCACTCGCACACACACACACACACACACACACACACACACACACACACACACACACACATACACACATGTGCACGTGCGCACACATACACACACACACACACACACACACGCGCGCGCGCGCGCGCGCGCGCACACACACACACACACACACACACACTCGACTCATGCATATGCATACACGCACATTATGCACACACACATGCGCTGGCGTACACACACACACATGGGCCCGTGCCCACACATCCATACACACACACACACACACACACACACACACACACATGTGTACATTCACTACACACCCACACATGTGTACATTCACTACGCACACACACAATGATGAAAATGATACAACCAATATTAGGCAGGCACTCCAGGTCTGACCAGCGCGTTTGTCTAATGCATAGGTCAGACATCTGCTAAGTCGTACGCCACGAGACCCTCTTCTTCATTCTCTCATCTTAGTCATTCATTCATTTGCCCATCAGCTTTCAGTCATGCGCAGTGTGGTCTCATAACTCAGCGGATGTGATGTAGTGTATATGGAGTAGTCTGTACGCAGTGACGCCTCCTTGATGAAACTGAAACTGAATCTTCCCCCCCCCCCCCCCCCCCCCCCCCCCCCCCACCCCCCCCCCCCACGATTTGAACGTTTATGCCCCGGATGTTCTGTGACACGTGACACACAATGTATTAAATTCATTTGTTTATTCATATTTGTGCGATGTACTTTGACGCTAATCAGGCGTGTTTCTGCCTCGCTGTCGTCCTCCGAAACTCGCAGTGAATCTTGCCACACAATAGTATCACATAACACACTTTTTTATGACACTGTCTTTGACTTTTACATACGATTATGGTGTAAATGCTTACGCTGCATAGCATGATATCGCGATGTAGGTCTTAACAGTTAAGATTGCTGATCGATGACAGATTCCGAGTTCGAATCCCGGTAACGCTCCTCTTGAAGATGGCAATGTTTGCTGTCACTCTTTACAGTTTGCGGCTCTGGGGGCTTGGAGGATGTCAGCTCATCTTACTGCCCCCACCCACCCCGTCCTCTACTGCCTCCCCCCCCCCCCCCCCCCCCCCCCCCCCCCCCCCCCCCCCCTCATTTTCCATTTTCCCCAGAAAAAATATTCTCGTCTCCTCCGTTGCGATTGGTGGGGTAAATATCTTAAAGCTGGAGGATCAACAAAAATTAGGAATGGTGGATTGTTGAGAAATGTATTCGTCATACACACACACGTCATAAAGTGAACACACGCACACACACACACACACACACACACACACACACACACACACACACACACACGCACGCACGCACGCACGCACGCACGCACAACACACATATACTTGCAAAACAACCAAAAAAAAAATCATGTCTCCCCCCCCCCCTCCCCCCACACTCTATTCGGAGCAGTTTCATGTATGCCTTTAGCTGGTCATTTGATGCTTGTGTTAGAAAGACAGAACAAAAGCAAACGAAAAAAGAAAGAAAAAAAATGATGCAGCGCAAATCTGTGATATACAATGCACAAAACCAAAATGTATTTATCTGTATTGCCCTTCTTGGCTGTTGGGCCACAAACAACATCATCTGAATTGGTTTAAACGTAACACTATTTATTTACATATTCATTCACTCATCTTTCTTCTTTTCTGTCTTATTTTCTTCTTTCTGTGTCTGTGCGTCTATGTGTCTTTCTTTCTTTTCTTCTTTCTTTCTCTGTTTCTTTCGTTTCCACTTTTTCTTTAACGAATACATACAGACACAACAGTTTTTCCTGTGAACGTACGTTCACAATGTTTACATAAAAACGGCATATTACAACGTTATAGATTTGAATAATACTACGTCATTTCAAAACAAACACCGAGAAAAAAAAAAAGAAAAGCGAAACAATCATTAGTATCCTCTCTAGTCTGGGCAACCACACCGACAAACACTAATCATTATCTTCAAACGTCAAACCATTTTAAATGAGACAAAGAAACTAATAATATATATATATATTTGAAAACTTTAAAAGCGTCTCCATTTTTCCGAGTGTATTTCTAGTGACTTCAAGTAACACAGTATACTGTAGGCAGAAATGATAATTCATTTTCTCGCTGATTCTGATTCTTTTCTATCTTTATTAAGTTTGCAGCAAGCCTGTGTATTGGAAACTCTGTTTTGTTTCAGTTGTAAGTTATTCGCGGATTTTTTTTTTTTCAATCAGATAGCTGTGTTTCACTCTTTAACCAAAATTTCAAGACTGGAGTTTCTTTTATTTAGTTTTCTTTTTTTTGTGTAGGAATCATAATCAGTAAAAGAATGTAGTCATATGATATTTTCTGCTTTTTCTTTCGTTCTTTTTTCTTTAATTCGTTTTTAATCCCTTCTAGCTTTCTTTCTATATTTATTGATTACGTTTTTTTCTTTCTTTCTTGTTTTATTCTTTCTTTCGTTTGTCTTTCTTGGTATCTTTCTTTACTTTTCAAGCCTAAAAATAAAGACAGACGGAGCAGAAAGAAATACACAGTAGCTGGGAAATATGGACATGCTTTTGCTTTCCACTTTTATCTTTTTATGTTATGCTACTTCGATGTTCACATAAGTCTTTGGTTTCCTCGCCAACAAATTGTATACCCATCTCTTAAAAAAAAAAGAAGAAGAAAAAGTAATCATTACCGGTAAATTAATGTCACCGCGACCACATTTTCAAAGGGGTAGTATTAGCATAGACGACACCTAGGCGGCCATGTTGGCAGTTGTTGAAAACAGTGAAGACCGGGAAAGCACCAAGCAGTACACACAGGCCGTCAACAGCATCAGCAGTAGAGCACCAAGCAGTACACACAGGCCGTCAGCAGCATTAGCAGTAGAGCACCAAGCAGTACACACAGGGCGTCAGCAGCATTAACAGTAGAGCAACAAGCAGTACACTTAGGCCGTCGGCAGCATTAGCAGTAGAGCAACAAGCAGAAGACACAGGCCGTCAACAGCATTAGCAGTAGAGCAACAAGCAGTGCTCACAGGCCGTCAGCAGCATTAGCAGTAGAGCAACAAGCAGTAGACACAAACCGTCAGCAGCATTAGCAGTAGAGCAACAAGCAGTAGACACAGGCCGTCAGCAGCATTAGCAGTAGAGCAACAAGCAGTACACACAGGCCGTCAGCAGCATTAGCAGCAGAGCGCTCAGTTTCCTCTCTCCTGGCGCGTCCAGTTGACACTTGGTTGTGAAAGTTGTTGGCGAGGGATTGGAGCCTATCTCTCATCTAGTGTTTGACTGAGGGACAGGTTTCACGATCGACAGCTTCGTTTGTTTGGGTATTGTGTGTGTGTGTGTGTGTGTGTGTGTGTGTGTGTGTGTGGTGTGGTGTAGTCTGTGCTGTGGTATTGTGTGGTGGTGGTGGTGGTGGTGGTGGTGTGTGTGTGTTGTGTTGTGTGTGTGGTGTGGTGTGTGTGTGTGTGTGTGTGTGTGTGTGTGTGTGTGTGTACGCACGCGCTGGCGCTCTGTGTGTATGTTTGGAGGGGGGGGGGGGGGGGGGGGGGAGTGGAGAAGGGGAGGAGAAACGTGGTGGGTATGGGGCGGGAGCGAGTGTGTTTTAATGCGTTCGTTCAGTATATTTTTTCACTACTAGGTGTAAGCGTGAGATGCGTTTAATGCTGACGTCATAGTCTCTCTCTGTTTCTGTCTCTGTCTTTCTCTCTCTCTCTCTCTCTCTGGCTCTTCTCTTCTATCACTTTCTCTCTCTCTTTCGCTCTTATCTCTCTCTCTCTCTCTCTCTCTCTCTCTCTCTCTCTCTCTCTCTCTCTCTCTCTCTCTCTCTCTCTTTCGCGCGCGCTCTTCTCTTCCGTTCTCTCTCTCTCTCTCTCTCTCGCTCTCGCTTCTCTCTCTCTCTCTCTCTCTCTCTCTCTCTCTCTCTCCCCTCTCTCTCTCTCTCTCTCTTCCCCCCCCTCTCTCTCTCTCTCTCTCTCTCACACCCACACACATACATACACATACTCACACACACACACACTAGCGCGCGCGCGCGCGCGCACCCATACTCCATTTAACTCCTGTGTGTGTGTGTGTGTGTGTGTGTGTGTGTGTGTTTTACAGTAAAACAAAGGTCTACTTTAGATGCAAAAATAATCAGTGAGTTTGACGGGATGTATGAAGCGTTTGATGAACAATAAAAACGAACACTTGAATCGCTTTCGATCATGCAAAATCGATCCGTAAAGTGGGCCTGTACTCCTGCAATGAAGGATAAGGGAAGTAATCAACCCAATCCTAACATTGCGTAACTGCTCTTGAGTACGACGTCACAACTCGGGGAGTTGAACAAGATGGCTGCTTGGTGTTTGCTGATCGATCCCCTCGATACTGGCACTTGATCTGTTGATAACAGAACATTGTCTGGATAATTCATGGCACCACCAGAGCGCATCTGGACGTTGGAAACCTCGGCACTATGTCGTGTTAGCGCGAACCTAGTTCCGAGGCTTCGAAGTACGGACGTTTTGGGTTTATTTCGTCTTCTGTCCTGTGTCTAGCTTGTCAGGATCGTATGGGGAATATTCCCTTGTAGACCCCAGTAAACATCTCTCGAGTATGATGAACTCGTTTGTAGAAGGTGGTGATGGTGTATTCATACAGTTAGTTTTTGCGGAGGGTCTACCAATGCCGACAGCAGAGAGAGTCAACGTTCTCTCTCTCTCTCTCTCTCTCTCTCTCTCTCTCTCTCTCTTCTCTTCTTCTTCTTCTTCTTCTTCTTCTTCTTCTTCCTCTCTCTTCTCTTCTTCTTCTTTGCTACACTTGTTACATATATAGACAATTTACTTTCTGTACTATTGTGAATTTTTGTTAAAGCCTCAGGGCTGACTGTAAAAAAAAACACGCTTGTATGCTTATCTCATATCCCTGAATAAACAAAAATTTCGTTCGTTCGTTCTCTCTCTCTCTCTCTCTCTCTCTCTCTCTCTCTCTCTCTCTCTCTCTCTCTCTCTCTCCAGGCATATTGACCATATTGACTTTTTTTGACACTCGGCCACTTCTCGCAGCCGACGCCACATCTTTCAACCTCTCCGCCCCTCCAACTTTTACAAGTCTGACAAATCCTCTATTACCCCCCTTCATCCCACTTTACATCCCCAGGGGTCAAATTTCAAGGTCCACAGGTCGCCCCACCCCCTTCCCCTCTACACACCTTCTCCACCTACCTGCCTCCCAAGCTCCAGCAGTCCAGACTTCTGAATAGTCCTTCCAAGATGAAGAGGAACCCCCAGTTCCCCCCCCCCCCCCCCCCCCCCCCCCCCCCCCCCCCCCCCCCCCCCCCACTCCTCTCGCCACTTTTCCAGTCCAGAGGACTTCTGACTAGTCCTTCAAAAGGCTGATGAGGACAGGTTGAAAAATTTTGAAGAGCGAGTCACAGAGCTCATTGGCACTCCGAGGGTTGTTCGCTGTATCCCTGTGTGATGGTGATAAACTCTCGGTCCACCCCCCCCCCCCCCCCCCCCCCCCCCCCGCCTCTTCCATCCCTCCACCACTTCTCCACACACACACACACACACACACACACGCACACACCACACACATAACCTTCACACACACACACACACACACACACACACACACATACACACACACACACACACACACACACACACACACACACACATAACCTTCACACACACACACACACACACACACACACCACACACCACACACACATAACATTCACACACACACACACACACATACACACACACCCACACACACACACACACACAACACACACAATACACACACACACACACACACACACACATAACCTTCACACACACACACACACACACACACACACACATACATAACCTTCACACACACACACAAACACACACACACACACACACACACACACCACACACACACACACTCCCTGCCTCCCTCCCACTCCCACCCTCTCACACCGGAAGCTGAAGGGTGTAAACTGGAGCGGGGAGCAAACAGACCCCAGTTTCAAGGGGGTGCTTGGTCTGCCCCTTCACCGCTGGACTTCAACGGCAGGGGGGGGGGGGGGGGGGGGGGGGGGGGCACGGTAAGGGGAGGTTTTAAAATTATTATTATATGTATCGGTGGACCTGTCTCGTTGGTCCATTAGCTAAGGGCAGGTGTGTCGGTGTCGGCTAGGGTCTTGTCGGGCGATTGGTGGGGATTTGGTTTTCATAACTGTCCTCATAACCTGGGCTTCTGTGAAAACCGAATCCACATTAGGAATATTATGGCATCTGCGTCTCTCTTTGTCTCTGTCTGTCTGTCGGACTCTCCCTCTCTCTGTCTACTGACTGCATATTTCTCTCGGTCTCCGTCTCTCTGTCTCTGTGTCTGTCTGTGTCTGTCTGTCTGTCTCTGTCCCTCTCTCTCTCTCTCTCTCTGTATATCCCTCTCTCTGTCTCTGCCTGTCTGCCTGTCTGTCTCTTTGTGTGTGTGTGTGTGTGTGGGTGTGGTCAAGAGGCAACCCACCGGAGGAGACACTGCACTGCTGCCGAGTCACTTCGGTGGTGTTCAGTGGCGCTGTTCTGATCTAACATACGCAGGACACCACCTACTAAGCCCCCTACTGACGACAATAATTGCTTAGTCGCGGAGCCGGCGTGAGTGAGCTCTCCCTCCGGAGGGCGCCACCACGTCCGTCCAACCGACAGCCCCCATGGACTCGCCGATACCGGTGACCCCGACGGAACCAAAACCAAGGCCACAGACGTGGAGAGGACATCGAAATTGAGGTCACCATGAGAGCAGGGCATGAAGGGCCACAGAATTTGAGACATTTTTTTTTTTTTGCTGATCGATGAGAATGAGGATGATTAAGATGATGCTACGGATTTCCATTTCGGTCTGAGACTACATGACAGGGCTGTACTCTACGCTTCCTTTCATAATATATCCCGGCGTCAACCAGGCCCGAGAGATACAGGCACCTGCAGTGTTGGTCAGGAAATTTGAGCAACACTCTCAGAAACGCATCCATTAAGTGGATGAAACTCGACTGTGTGGTCCCACTTCGCAACGGCGGCTGGTTGCAAGTACAATTATTTGATTTTTGATGTCGATGATGATGGTGATGGTGGTGATGATGATGGCGTAGATTCTATCCGGTGCTGAAGGAAAATTGCTGATTGCATCAAATGAGGGAGAAAAAACAACAACAACAACAAACAACAACACCAACAACCAACAAATAAGCAAACACAGAAAACACTGGCTTATTTGTCGACAGGAGATTGGAACAATGAACACATTGCTGCTGGTTTTCTTCTTCTTTTTTTGTTTGTTTGTTTGTTTGTTTTTGTTTTTTCGTTTCCATCATAATAATCTGGAGTTTCGGTGCAAATGAACAGTGAGAAGTGTGGGCTATATGCACAGTCGCACGCGCGCATGCGAGAGCGCGCACCACACGCTTGTACGCACGCACATACGCCACGCACACACACTTATGCATGCACTTGCGTGCTCTCACACACACACACGCAACAACGCATACACACGCACGCACGCACGCACGCACGCACGCATGCACTCACCCGCACGCTCGACCCAAACGCGCACAAGAGACTCCTCAATTTTCAAACGTCTTATTAACTAGGTTATCATCCACTTAAGAAAATTATATGCAGTTTTGAGACAAGAACCTTTTATCTTAGCGAAAATAAAATTTGTGTACCCCCCCCCCCCCCACCCCCACCTCCTCCCCCACCCCCCTTCCTATATATATCAGAGAAACGATTGTTTTGCAAATGAATGTATTCGAAATCTGTTTGCAAGATGTGACTACTTTTATGTTGCCTATCGTCTTTTCAGTAGGTCTAGATCATTTCAAAGGTACTTTCGACAAAGAAAGAAAATATCACGAGACCTATGACAGAAAAAAAAAGCCCTGAAAAAACAAAGGTCAGTTAACGATATGAGACTCGGCCTGTCAGGTTTGGTGACTACTGTGGAAACACGCCTCGCGTGACACACACACACACACACACACACACACACACACACACACACACACACACACACACACACGCGCGCGCGCGCGTGCACACACACACTCACACACACACACACACACACACACACACCACACACACACACACACACACACACACACAAACACTGACACAGACAGACAGACAGACACAGACACACACACACACACCACACACACACACACATACACACACCTCGCGCGCGCGCGCGCACGCACGCGCACGCACGCACACACAAACCCAACACACACACACACACACACACACACACACACACACACAAATCCAACACACACACACACACACAAACACACACACACACACACACACGCACGCACGCACGCACGCACGCACGCAAGCACGCACGCACGCACACACACCGCACGTACGCACGTGTACACACTCTCTCTCTCTCTCTCTCTCTCTCTCTCTCTCTCTCTCTCTCTCTCTCTGGGTTCACGTGGAAAACCGTTTTTTGTCGAATTTTCCCATTTTAAAAGGAATTTTAAAGTAAATCCCGTCAGAGAAGAGGGACAAACAGATTACTAGACAAAACATGATGCGTTTCGACCGCTTAGGTCTTCTTCAGGCAAGACGAACAACATGAAAGACAATGAAAACGAAGTACGAACAATCACTTGTCTTCAAATTCGGCGCAAGATGGCCATTTTAGAGAACTGTAGAACTGACGACAGGAATACATCTATGCCATTTTTAAAACTAAATCCCATCATTCATGCAAGACTAAAACGTTCTGCGACGACCCCCCCCCCCCCCTCCCCCCCCCCCCCCCCCCCCCCTTTTGTGTCGACATTTTAGAATTATTTATTTTTTTTGCGAAATCTCCTCCTGACTTGTGAAATGCTGATGTTTATCATGTAAGTCAGCTATGCAGAAGGTCTGCAGTATTTCCAATTTATCTGCAACAATGAAAAAGATGCTGAAATGTATGCAGAAACTGATCGGGTTTCAAAAGTGGTATACGAAAAACCTTTTTAGGTATTTGATTAGTTAATAAACTCCATATTGCAGGTAACGAAAATATGCAACTCTCTCTCTCTCTCTCTCTCTCTCTCTCTCTCTCTCTCTCTCTCGCTCGCTCGCTCGCTTGCTCGCTCTTTCTCCGTTCCCCCACCTCTCTCTCTCTCTCTCTCTCAACTCCCTATCTCTCTCCCCTCTCCCCTACCCTCTTCTCCCTCTCTCTATCTCTCTCTCTATCTGTGTCTGTCTGTCTGTCTGTTTGTCTTCTTCTTCTTCTTCTCTCTCTCTTTCATATACATATGCGTTCTCTCTCTCTCTCCTCTCTCTCTCTCTCTCTCTCTCTCTCTCTCTCTCTCTCTCTCCCGCGTCCCTCATGGCTGAACGTTTCGCCAAGAATGCCCAACAGGGAAACTGTCTAACATATCTATCCCCTGCACGGATCAAAAACTGAAAGTTAATGATTATGTCAAAGGCCTCTGGCAAGAGGAATGGACCTTGCAGACGGATAACAAACTATTTCAAACCGTCCCTACCTGAAAGTGTTTTTGCCTTGTTCCCGAGGCGGCCGTAAAGAAGAAACAATTTTGTGCCGTTTGCATGCATGCTACCCCTTTTACATCTTATCTTTTGAGAGGTGAAGAAGCTCCGTGGTGCATTCCATGTCATGTACCACTCACAGTGAAACATGTTCTTTTAGAGTGTTGGGACTTGCTTGATGTGAGACATAAACACTTGACAGCAGACTCCATGAAAACCCTGTTCAGAGATGTCCCACTGATGTGATCTTTGAGTTTCTGAAAGAGATTAACATTTTTCATCTGATCTAAGATTTTATGGAAGAAAGACTTTTAAACGAAGTTTCTGGTACGCTTTTAGAAGATGTTTAAAAAAAAAATGAATGAAAGTTTTTTTTTTTGTTTTTTTTTTTAAAGTTTTTGTTTTTTTGTTGACGACTTGTGAGTTGATTTTAACGTGGTGACAGCCCTGATATGGCCCTTTGCGGTCGGCTGGGCTATAAGCAACATTACCTTACCTTACCTCCCTCACGCCCTCACCCCCCTCCCCCTCACTCTCCTCTCTCCTCCTCTCACTCTCTCTCTCTCTCTCTCTCTCTCTCTCTCTCTCTCTCACTGACTCTTACCACCCTTACGTAATTATACAGATTCTTTCTATCTTTTACTTGATAGGTACACATGCAATATACAATTCAGTCTTTCGATGCATCAGGGTTTTTTTTTTTTTCAGTCAAGCGACACGGTTGATAAAGTCCCCTGTGTAGAATTAATCCATTGAAAATCTTTGCACTGATAGAATGTTTTCAGTTACAAAGTGATCGTATTACCAATGTAATTACATTTGTTGTTGTTGTAAAGGGATTATGTTACGAATGTAATTAATTTTCTTTTCAGTTAAAAGTTATTATCTTATTCATGTAATCACATTTTTTCGATTATAGATGGATTGTATCACTAGTTTAATTGCATTGTTTTCCGGTTACAAAGTTATAATAAAGGGATAAAATTACCAAAATATTTACATTTTGTCGGTTATAAAAGGATTATAATACCAATGTAATTACATTTTTCTCAGTTGTAAAGGGTTTATATTGCCATGTAATTACATTTTTCTCAGTTGTAAAGGGTTTAATTATCAATGTAACTACTTTTTCTTCAGTTATTTTTCAATTATAAGCGGATTATGTTAGCAGTGTACTTACATTTTTTTTCAGTTATAAAGAGATAATATTGCCAATGGTTTTTTTTCAGTTATAAAGGGATGTTATTACCAGTGTAATTACAGCTTTTCCGGTTTTTTTTTAAAGGAATGTTATTCCCAAAGTGTTTACATTTTTCTCGGTTATAAAGGGATTTGCTACCAACGTGATTAATTTTTTTTCGGTTATAAAGGGATTACATTACCAATGTAATAACATTTTTCGGTTGTAAAGGGATCATACTACAAATGTAATTAAATTTCTTCGTCAGTAAAGAGATTTTATTACCAATTAATGAAATTTTTTTTTCGGTTGTAAAGGGATTATAACACCAATGTAATTACATTTTTTTCGGTAATAAAAGGACTATAATTATAATACCAGTGTAAGTACATTTTTGTACGGTTATAAACGGATGATATGACCAATGTAAAACCTTTTTTTTCGGTTTATAAAGGGATGATATGACGAGTGTAGCTCCATTTTCGGGCGTTGCTGTTCTCTCTGAATGCTTGCCTGTCTGTGTCTATGTCTGGAGTAAGGTTCTAAGTTAATAGCCGTAGAGCGGAAAAACTAAGACGACTTCAGACTGACATGGCGAGAGAGCTGCAGTGGCGAGTGGCCATGCGCAGATAAAGGGCTGTCGGATGGACGTATGGCCAGCCCTCTTATCTCTCTAGGGTTCCGACAGGGAATCCGTTTTCAACAGTGTTCTTTACGTGTCATGTATTACGCACTATAGTGCATTATTTCACACACACACACACACACACACACACACACACACACACACGCACAACACACACACACACACACACACACACACACACACCACACACACACACACACACACGCACGCACGCGCGCGCGCGCACACACACGCACACACACACACACACACGCACACACACACACACACACACACACACACACACACACACACACACACACACACACACACACACACACACACACATAACAGCCCATTCCCGTCAACCGCAAATCATAACACCAGTTCCGTTACTTGTTCATGAATCCGGTTTCCATATCGGCCCCCGGTATGGAACTGAAGCGGTCCTTTCGTCACGCCGAAGTGAATCAGCATCAGTCATAGGTTTTCCTATTGTTTTCCGGCGCTATGTGTTATATCAGACGACTCGTACGATGCGGGGCGGGGACGAATCGTTGGTAAATGAAGAGTGTAAAAGTGGGATGGGGGTTCGTAATTCATGAAGTGGTGGTGGCAGAGCTGTAGGACGGCTATAGCTTTGTACTACTCTAGGCTATAGGCATACTTCGTTGTTACAGACCAGTGATCTGTGAAAACTGGTGATAAAACTCTCAAGACCAATTCTTGTCATTGTTGGATTACATGTTAAGATTTTTTTTTTCTTTTTTTTTTTGCCGTCGTTTCCGGCTCATAGTCGTCGGTATGGAAGTTTTTGTTTGTTTTGTTTTGTTGTTGTTTGTTGGTTTTTTTTTTTTGGTTTTTTTTTTTTATGTGTAGACCACTTGGACAAGGCAGGCACGGATAAAAGCGATACTTCCTAATTCATTCATATCTTTAGTCATATGTACAGTGTTGGTGCAGTTTGTCAGAATAATAGCAATATAGACAGGCAGGCAGGCAGATAGATAGACAGATAGACAGATAGATAGATAGATAGATAGATAGATAGATAGACGGATGGATGGATGGATGGATGGATAGACAGATGATCAGATGAATAGATAGTTCACTAGGCTAACAGCAATTTAGACAGACAGATAGATGAATGGAGAGAAAGATAGGCAGGCAGCAGACACAATAGACAGACAGACAAATAGAGAGAGAGAGAGAGAGAGAGAGAGAGAGAGAGAGAGATAGAGAGAGAGAGAGAGAGAGAGAGAGAGAGAGAGATGAATAGTAGATTTAACTAAATGAACAAAAGTTGTACTAGCTATCGAAAAAACACATCATGCAATCAGTCAATCGATCGATCAGTCAATTAAAGAGGCAGATCCGGTGTAGCAGGGCAGGTACTACCCCCCCCCCCCAACCCCCGAATAGGTCCCCGTATAAAGTGGCCTAATCCAGACTGTACCCCGGACATGAACTAGCCTAGGCTACTTTGTACCCGTGGTATAGTTTGGCACAGGCCATTTATATTTGATACCTCTCTCTCTCTCTCTCTCTCTCTCTCCCTCCCTCTCTCTCTCTCTCTCTCTCTCTCTCCCCTAGAATGTTTTTGTCATCCGAAGAGTATGAATATTGCAAAGAAATACAACTTTAGAAAGTAGGCTAGGTAAACAGTAAGGATTTCCTTTAAAAGTAAACAAACTGAAATCAAAGATAACAAAAATACACGCGTGTGTGTAGTTGCAGGGAAATTGGCTAGGCAGAGAGAATGAGCAGGGATGATGAGAGAGAGTGGTGGAGGAGGGGGGGGGGGGGGGGGGGGGTAAGGGGAAGGAGGGATGGTATAATAACACATCCTCTGGCGACAGAAGAATGTCTAACGGCATCGCAGGACGATAGCGCCCCCTCTAATAATGCTATCCAATGAATTGGACCCCGAGGTCCATCTGACGCCCAGCGGATCGCCGCAAGATGAAGGACCACACGCCCGCCCATCACTGGACCTACACACTGACCGCTAGAGACTGCCGCCCCGCTGTCCATCCATCATTTGATAGTTCATCGGGTAGGCCCCCTGACAGCTGGGGGTAAGGACACCCGGGGTGGCGGCGGCCCGGCAGCCGGAGGTTTTAGGGTCAGATCCCGTTCGGAGCGTAGGGGGTGATTAATATGTCAACGGTTGATCCTCGTCGTCTTACCGATCTACCTCCACCCGTCCCACCCCCTTCCACATCAGCACAGCAGACGTAGGTGTTATGGATCTGGACTTTCTAAGGGGGTGGGGTGGGGGTGGGGTGGGGGGTCTTTGGTGGGGTGTTTGTGTGTGTGCGTGTGTGTGTGCGTGTGCGTGTGTGTGCGTGTGTGTGTGTGTGTGTGTGTGTGTGTGTGTGTGTGTGTGTGTGTGTGTGTGTGTACGTACGAAACATGATATAGGATTACAAGTGCGTGCATTTCAGGGATGGGGTGAAGGAGGGGGGGGGGGGGGGGGGGGGGGGGGGGACAGGCGGGAGGGGGGGGGGTCTCAGTCAGCAGCTATGTGGATTCCAAGGAGAACATTTCAGATCTCATGTACCCTGCATGCTTCAAGGGGGTTGGAACCCAAGTCTCCTTGACTCCAGAGAACGATGTTTCGGCCAGGAAGCCAACCAGGCTGTAAACAACTCTATAACTTTCAGTACTGCACTCGGCATAAAGCTGTTGGTGGTTAGTTAGAGCGCTAGGGGAAGAGGAAACCCTTGCAACACACCTTTCTAGACGGATAGTAGCAGGGAAAGGACTCTTCACTGTGGAATTTGGACACGGCGACAAAAGCATATAAGCCGTAATCACTAATCGTCTCCAGGTAAACAAACTCCACATACATGTCTACCTTGTGTAGACTGCCCCTGAGCTTCGCCTGTGTCTGTTGTGGCTTATCTCGCCCCGCGCGTGGGTGGGTGTGCTGTGTTTGTGTTGGAGAGGTGCGTGAGGCAGTCAAATAGCCCGGTCCCCAGGCTGAGGGGGGAGAGACATCGTCATGCCACGCTCGTGCCGATCACACCTCACTTCCGATGTCCGATGGTGTAGCGTACCGGAACTTGGCCCCTGTCATTACTACCCTCTGGGTTTTTTTTTTTTTTTTAACGGTACTCCATACTCTGTATCTCTCTCTCTCTCTCTCTCTCTCTAAATTCTCTGTCCGTTTGTCTTCTGTCTTTCTCCCTCCCTCCCTCTCTCTCTATCTCTGTCCGTCTGTTCTGTCTGTCTGTCTGTCTGTCTCTCTCTCTCTCTCTCCTCTCTCTCTCTCTCTCCACCTTGGTCGTGGATACTTTAACGTGCTTTAACGAGCATGACACAGAAGAGTCTCTGTGTCTTCTTCCAAAAAACTAGTCATCCACAGGAGAGAGGGGGGGGGGGGGGGGGGAGGAGAGGGAA
>JADBJO010007618.1:5000-10000 GCA_016801955.1 Conus betulinus | reverse complement strand
GAGCTGGACTGTGTGATGAATGTTTTGGTACTGGCTGATCTTCTGACAAAAAAACCAGGTGCAGCTTTGAGTGTAAAAGAGTTTCAGTTTTAGTTTCACCAAAGAGGTGTCACTGCGAGCGGACTAGTCCATATACGCTACAACACACATCGCAAAGTTTGGAGACCACACTGTGCATGATTTCAAGCTGATGGGTCAATGAATGGATGACTGAGATGAGAGAATTTCAGAAGAGGGTCTCGTGGCTACGACTCAGCAGATGCCCTACAGCATTGGCCCAACGCGCTGGTCAGACCTTGAATACCTAGGGTAACATTGGTTGTGCCATCACTATCATTGTGTAATAAAGAATGTATACCGTTTTGGCATGGGTCAAGGGCTGGACTCTGCAACGAAGATGTTCTGGTACTGGGTGATCTGAGAAAAGCCAGATGCAGCTTTGAATGCAATAGTGAATATAATAGCGTTTAGGTATGGGTCAAGGGCTGGACGATGCGACGAATGTTTTGGTACTGGCTGATCTTCTGACAAAAACCAACGTGCAGCTTTGAGTGTAAATAGAGAAGACACAGCCTTGTTAGGGCCTGATCTGTAACCCGTGGACTGGAACCTATGCGGCTCTTGACCAGCAGGTGCGGAAGTGTGGATGTGAATAACGAGCCAAGGACCGACACACATAATGAGGCACGGGCGGAACAGGCTGTCGGCGTGCGGTGGAGCGATAGGGCCTGGAGTAGGGGCCTCTTGAGCTCTGAGAAATCGCCCTTTGTATTGTGTGTAATCGGAGCTCTGGAGGCTTGAAGAACTGGGGGCTGGCCCGTGTTTGATTGGGGGTCTTGTTAGTCAGCGGCAATTAGCTTGATGGTGGGGAATTTGGATATTTTTTCCTTTGCTTGGTCAAGAGGACAGCTCTCTCTCTCTCTCATTGTGTGCAGAGGGAGAAGTTGTTTAGTGTGGGTTGTATTGTTTTCTGCTGCCTCTCTAGCCCTGCTGCTCTCTCTCTCTCTCTCTCTCTCTCTCTCTCTCTCTCTCTCTCTCTCTCTCTCTCTCTCTCTCTCTCTCTCTCTCTCTTCTTGCCATCCCCACCCTCACTCGGAAGTCGGTCGTCAGACGTATTGCGTATGAAACTGTGTACTGTTTAGGCAGTTGTTGATCTCAGGGTAATAGAAGTGGTTTGTGTGTGTGTGTGTGTGTGTGTGTGTGTGTGTGTGTGTGTGTGTGTGCGTGCGTGCGTGCGTGCGTGCGTGCATGTGCGCGTATGTGTATGTGTGTGCGTGTGTGCGTAAGACAAAATGGTGACATTGACTGGCTATGACGGCGAGGGATAGAATGAACGTTAAATGGCGTGCACAACGGCTCCAACCGAAAAGCGCGAACTTCTGCGTACGCAGGCTTATACTCCTGCGGACACTCCCTATATAGACAGGCAAGTATTAATCCCATTTGCCCAACAAAGGTAGTAGAGTTTTTGTGTGCATGACCATTTTTCATCCCGCCATTAAGGCAGCTATACTCCAACTTCGGGGAAAGGTGCATGCTATATGTAACGTGTCATCCATACCAACGGCCGAACTGGCCTTCTCTTCCGAAAGTTGGTGATGGGATTTTATATGTGTGCAAGATGTTATGCGTGCGTTCACACACGGAACCTCGGTTTATAGTCTCATTCGAAGGACTGTGTGGGGATTGGAGTCAGAACCAATGTTAACTCCGAGGGAAAAAAATCTCCCTGTAAAAACGGGAACTAATTTCCAGATCTTTTAAGCCCTTTCCGACATCAGCGTTTAAGCAATGTCTTCTGCCGAGACAATGGCACAGCATAGTGTTTTTTGCGTGTCCCATCAGAGATGCCTTTGTCACAGAGTTTAAGCAATGTTTTCTGCCCAGAAAATGCACAGCATGTTTCTTGCGTCCCCATCAGAGATGCCTTTGAGACAATGGCACAATGGGCACAGCATAGTGTTTCTTGCGTGTCCTATCAGAGATGCCTTTGTCACAAAGTTTAAGCAATGTCGTCTGCCCAGACAATGGCACAGCATAGTGTTTTTGCGTGTCCCATCAGAGATGCCTTTGTCAGAGAGTTTAAGCAATGTCGTCTGCCCAGACAATGGCACAAGCATAGTGTTTTTGCGTGTCCCATCAGAGATGCCTTTGTCACAGAGTTTAAGCAATGTCGTCTGCCGAGACAATGGCACAGCATAGTGTTTCTTGCGTGTCCCATCAGAGATACCTTTGTCAGAGAGTTTAAGCAATGTTTTCTGCCCAGACAATGGCACAGCATAGTGTTTCTTGCGTGTCCCATCAGAGATACCTTTGTCACAGAGTTTAAGCAATGTTTTCTGCCCAGACAATGGCACAGCATAGTGTTTCTTGCGTGTCCCATCAGAGATACCTTTGTCACAGAGTTTAAGCAATGTTTTAGACAATGGCACAGCATGTGTTTCTTGCGTGTGTCCCATCAGAGATACCTTTGTCACAGAGTTTAAGCAATGTCAGACAATCGCACAGCATAGTGTTTCTTGCGTGTCCCATCAGAGATACCTTTGTCACAGAGTTTAAGCAATGTTTCTGCCGAGACAATGGCACAGCATAGTGTTTCTTGCGTGTCCCATCAGACATGCCTTTGTCGGTGAAAAGAAAAGGCTCCAGATTCTACTGAGTTCTTTCTGGGGCCCTATTTGATCTTTCCGCCCAAGTTTCGTTCAAGTCGGTGCCGCGGTTTTTCAGCGGAATCTTGCTAACACACAGACCAACTGAACACAAAGGCTGCGTTTGCTGCGTCGTGTGAGGCTGGGGGATGGAGGGCGGAGAGTTGGGGGCTTGGGGGTGGAGAGGAAAGAGGGGACAGGAACGAGGAGGGTAGGAAGTGGTGAGTCGGGGGAGGGGGAGGGGGGAGGAGGCAGACGGTGTGCGAGTACGTGCATGTGACGGTGAGGGTGGGAAGAAAATTTAGATCGAAGTCCATGCGTATTGATGTGATGTTTTTTGTGGGTGGAGAGAGAGAGAGAGAGAGAGAGAGAGAGAGAGGGAGGGGAGGGAGAGGGGGGGCGGGTGAGGGAAGAAATGACCATTATGGAATTTCAGTGAATTACGATGTTTTATGATTTAGGAGTAGGTTTACTATATCAGATGTGATGATTTGTGTTTGTTGTTTGTTTGTTTTTGTATGACGTAACGTACTGATTAAGATGTTTTATGTACGCAATCACAGTAGTTTCCATTCACCATGTCGTATGTCTGTAAACGAGCAATTTTAGTGCATCGGTTGTGATGTTTTATGCATTACTGCAATAGTTTCAATGCACCATTGGCCATGTTTTGTGTTTTGGAGTTGTTTTTGTGATGTTTGAGTATGAGAAAGAGTAGTTTCAGGGAATAGTATTGGTTGAAAAGCATTATCTGTGGTCTGTAGCGATGTTTTTATGTGCCTCGTTTAGCAATGAATTATGCAATGATCTTTTCGAACTACCCTCTTTCACGTAGGGCTTGACCATTACCTCATCAAGGTAGAACAGTCTGGCTTCAAAACATGAATATATAGATAAAAAATAGATAAGTAAACAGATAAATAAACAAGTAAAATAGTCAACAAAGAGTACGAGATGACATAAATGACAAAATGACCAGGACTTCCTTATATATCTATAGGCTATGAAGACAACATTTTCTTTCATCTGGATGGTATTTAAGAGGAATTTATGCAGAAAAAACTCTGAATCAGGGACAATACCATTCAATCTCCGTTCTGATATTTTGGCCAACACTTGTATGTCAGGTTAGCTGTTTCATCGAATTCCGTAAACTTGTTTGCGATTGGTGGCTGACAAGACTGTTCTTCACCTGTGAATTAGGACGTCGCGTACCGGATGACACGACCTGTCACCGGCGTCACGTGATCGTTTCTATCTTTAGTAACCCATTACCAGGTCCTCAAGCCGTCTTTCTTTCGCTTGTTGCTGTTTGTTTGTTATTCTGATTCTGATTATTTATTTCATGAGTATGGTTTGAGGCTGTCCCCTTATTGTTTGTTCATACACAATGACGTCACCTTTTCTTTTTTTTCCCCCACAGTTGTGTTAGGCAGACGACATGTCTGCCCTTAAAATGTTGGCACTTACGTGTTGAATTGTCGGCACACGCGGGGCTCTCATTGGCCACTTGAGCACGGTGAGCTCCAATCACAAGGCGTGCTTCAGGCCCTTGAGGTCGTCAAGAGACAGGGGGGGGGGGGGGGGGGGGGGGGGGGGGGGGGGGGGGGGGGGGGTTCTGTGGTCATTGAGATGGTGGGAGGACATCTTTAGCCTGATACTCTCTCTGCTGCCCCTTGCGTTCCGCGTGCGCCTTTTCCGACACGCAATTGAAAACACAATGACGGTTGTAAGTATCATTGATCAAGCCGCTGGGGAGGAGGAGCAGCGGAAGGGGAGGGGGGGGGGGGGGAGTAGGGGAGCCATTTCTGGTTCTGTATAGGTGGCAGTGAGTTTAGTGCAGAGGGTTGTAAGTCTACGTCATTCCTGCAACAGTGTAATGGTAGTGGTAAATGCAAACAGACCTCAACGTTGAGGGGCTATGTGCTTTCGACGGTTACTCGTCTTGAAACATGAGATTTCTTTCCCGTATGTGTGTGCGTTTGCGTGCGCGTGTGTGTGTGTGTGTGTGTGTGTGTGTGTGTGTGTGTGGTGTGTGTGAGAGAGAGAGAGAGAGAGAGAGAGAGAGAGAGAGAGAGAGAGATCTGGGTGAATTTGATTAGAACACTTCCTAAACGTGCTGTAAACGAACACTCGACAAGAAAACAAAACAAACTGTAGAAATTGGAAAACTGAAACTGGCAGAACTGCCAAATTACACACACACACACACACACACACGAAACACACACATACACATACACACACATATTACCACACACACACATACACACACACACACACACACACACGCACACACACACACCACACACACACACACACACACACACACACACACACACACACACACAC
>JADBJO010007618.1:0-2500 GCA_016801955.1 Conus betulinus | reverse complement strand
CACACACACACACACACACACACACACACACACACACACACACACATGTACACACACTTTGTCTGTCTCTGTCTGTCTGTCTGCCTGTCTGCCTGCCTGTCTGCCTCTCTCCCTCTCTCTCTCCCTATGTCTCACCCTCTCTTTCTCTCTCTCTACCCCCCACTCTCTCTTCCTCTCTCTGTCGTTTCTCTTCCCCCTCCGTCTCTCTAACCCCTCCCCCACTTCTTTCTCTCTCCCTCTCTGTCTCTCTCCCCCATCTCTTCCTTCTTCCTCCCTCTCCCTCTCACTTCCTCTCTCTTTCTCTCTCTCCCTCCTCCTCTCTCTCTCTCTCTCTCTCTCTCTCTCCCCTCCCTCCCCCTCCCTCCCTCCCCCTATCTCCCCTCTCTCTCTGTTCCCCCCCCCTCTCTCTCTCTTCCTTCCCCCCCCCTCTCTCTGTCTCTCTCTCTCTCTCCTCTCTCTTTCTCTCTCCCCACCCCCCCCTCTCTCTCTACTTCCCGTCCTCATCCAGCCACCTACTACTTTTCCCCCATCCTTCCCCTCCCTCCCTCCCTCCCTACATGCCCCGGCCTACACAGGTACCGTGTGAGCCTTGGGGCGGAAGGAATGTCGGCCAGGCTGTCAGCGCGGACTGCTAGTTTGTCAGATCAGGGGCGGATCCGTTGTTTGCAGGAGGCGGGGCTAGAGGGAAGGGGGAAGGCTGAAGGAGAACTCGTTTAGCGCGGAGCAAGCATTATAAGCATGCTTTCAGGACAAAACAAAAAAACAAAAACAAACAACAACAAAGATAGGGAGGTGCAGGTGCAGGTGTGTGTGTGTGTGTGTGTGTGTGTGTGTGTGTGTGTGTGTATGCGCGCGCGCCCGCTCGCGCACGCTCGTGTGTGTGTGTGTGTGTGTGTGTGTGTGTGTGTGTGTGTTGTGTGTGTGTGAGAGAGAGAGAGAGAGAGAGAGAGAGAGAGAGAGAGAGAGAGAGAGAGAGAGGTAGGGAACGATGGATTGGCAAACTGCTAAGCCAGTCCCAGCCTTCACAGATATTGTTTTGCCATCAAGCTTTGACGGTGAATTTTGTTTCTGTAGGTGACTGCAGTATAACGCAGCGTTACTGGGGGAAAAATCCAAATGAACACACTAAAACTAGAGGCAAAATAACGGTTATTTCGTACACAAGAGGAAACAGGGGAAGGAATATTCGACAGTCATGATCCACACACACACGCACACACACGGGGGAAAAAAAAAAAAAAAAAAAAAAAAAATCCTTGGATCGTCGTCAGCATGAAAAAAAAAATGTACGTTAAAGTTTGATGGAGAAATACGTTCTATAGCTGTCCAGGGATAGATAACCAGTTTTGCCAGTCCCCCCCCCCCCCCCCCCCTACTCCTACCTCCTCTCTCCCTCCCACATTTTTCATGCTGACTACAATGTGGGGACTACTATTGCTTTGTACGATTTCCATGTCGGCTGTATTTACGTTACATCTGAGGAAGACACATTTGTCAACAGTTTATTTGTAGTATTATTAATTAAACGTTCCTTGGCACTTTATAATTATGTGCTTATTGGTATTTGGGGCTCTTTGGTGGTGTTATTTTCGCCCCCCCCCCCCCCCCTCTCTCTCTCTCTCTCTCTCTCTCTCTCTCTCTCTGACGTAATCGTATTACCACCATAACGTGTTTTAACTAAACGTTGCTTCCCAAATTGTGTATGTGTGCTTAATTGTATTTTGGCCATCTTGTTATGTATTCATCATCACATATGCGTTAATATGCAGTTTTGTGCGATGGTTTCTTTTGATGTATTTGCATAGGGCCTACAGCTTTTCTTTGGTTATGGGCTGGATGGGAAAAAAACGACTGGCTTTGTGATGATTCCTTTCTCACAATAAATAACATTTCGTTTGTTGGCCTTCCCGCGCGCTGCCCCTGCCCCCTCCTTACCTTTTCCTCTCCTCTCCTCTCTCTCTCCCTCCCCCCCAAACTTTCTCTCTCTCTCTCTCTCTGATCCATTGTGCTGATTTCAAAGACGGATCAAGAATCCGTTCATCACTGTTATTTCAAATTTTCTTCTGATCATGAGTAAAATGCAGTACTTATCGTACATTGGTAACTATCTCTGAAGCAATACATTGTTTCGACGTTTGAACAAATTTAATCCATAATAAACGTTAACATTTCTCATTCCCTATATACTTTTTAAAAAGTTTGTGAGGGAAGCTACTCCTTTAGTCCGTACGTACCTAAAAATTACTCCCCTTGGCGGTAAAGCGATTTTGTGTGGCGAAGACTGCGCTGTCCCGAACGCCTTTCATATAATTCTGATTATTCGAATTCTTTTCGGCGTTCAGATTGGATTCTGAATCATGGATTTTATTTTTTGTTCCAGTGGGCCACAAAACCGTTCATGTGGGGACCCTTTCTACAGCGCCCCCTGCAGAAGAGGAAAGGGGGACAAGTGCGATTCTCCAACGACCAGACCCTGGAACTGGAGAAGAAGTTTGACGCC
>JADBJO010007617.1:52153-109715 GCA_016801955.1 Conus betulinus | reverse complement strand
AAAAGGGCCATGATCAGGCTGTCAACCGGGGTTTGGAAAGTCCACAACTCAAGGGTTCATTCACAATTCTTGTTACAGGCTATGTCTTTAAAAACTTTAAACAGTTTTTACTAAAAAAAAAAAATAAAACACCAACCCCCAAACAATTTTGGTTGGACAACAAAAAAATTCCTTTTCCAACTGTTAAAAAAAAAAAAAACTCATCAGGCAAAATCCAACAGGGACAAAAAAAAAAATTACTGAATCTCCTTACAAAGAATTTCAAAAAGGGAAATCGGCATCAGGGGTGGGAAACATTTCTCTTGAACAACCAAGAGGTTTTTCCATTTTTTGGAGTCTCTGATTGTTAAAATGGGGCTTGCTGTTGTTATCGCACACAATTCATGCAAAAGTTTCCCAAATAACACTCTAAAAAAAAGGGGGAAATTCTGTTTCATTGTGGAAACGGTCCGGTTGTGTCTTAAAATGGAACCATTTACAATGGGGGGCGCCACCCCCACGGGAGCTTATTTCCACTAGTCTTCTTAAAAAAAAACGGTACCAAAAAAAATTGAGTTAAAAACTATTAATTTTGACATGGGCAAGTGCGTTTTTTGACGGCCGGCAATGAGAACGTTGTTTTCCTTTTGGCGACCACACAGAGGGAAAGATGAAGGAGGGGTGGGAAAAAACTGTTTTAGGTTTGGGGACGCGGAAATTCGGGAAAAGGAGTTTTTGTTATCAGTTGTGTATTTTCCAAATTTACATCCTGCCCCTTTTTTTCCCCCCCACGGTTCAAAGGTGGGAAAGAGGGGTAAGTGAAATGGGTTCCTTTTTAAGGCCACCCACAAAAAAAAAAAAAACAAAAAAAAACATGTGTTTGCCCCTTTGGGGATAAACACAAAAACCACCCCCCCCTTCACCCCCAAGAGCGCGTTCCTTTAAACCATAAATACTTTTAAAACAGTGGGAAAAAAAAAACAAAAAACTGGGTAGTGATCTTGGCATAATTGTTTTGGCCGGACTTTTTGTTTGGGGCCAAAAATCCACTGGTTGGGAACAAAGGGACAAAAAATTCCGGGGCCAGTTTTTGATTTTTAAACAGGCTTAATTATCTTGGGGGGGGGGACCTTTCACGTCAAACACGCCTAAAGGAGCCTAATTAGGCCTAAAACAATGAACACCATGAACCAGTTGAAAAATTGGGTTCTTTTTGGAACTTGGGAATTTGGGATATTACTGGTATTCGGGAACAAAAAAATATTTTCTGTCCTGTGTTGTATGGGGGGGGCAAGATTTTGTGGCCGATTATAGCCCCGGGGAACTGAAATTGCCTTGGCCCTGAAAACTGAAGGGACTGTTTAAAAGTAGGGGGCAACATGTAGCCGGCGCCACACACATGGTCATCCCTATCTGTTCTGTTGTTGGTTTACTGTATGTCTGTCTGGTCTAGGTTCTGGACGTACTGTCTAGTCTCTGTACATTGTTCCCTGCCTCCCTCCCGCGCCTCCCCTCCCATCCTCTCTCTTCTTCTCTTTTCTCTCTCTTCTCTCCTTCTCTCTTCTGGCTGTGGCAAAAAAATTTACAATTTTTAAAATCCCATTAAGACCAGGGGAAAAGCGGGGAAAACATTAAAAAAAAAGTCTTTTTTCATTTGAATTTTGGATTAAGTTCCTTGACGGGACCCTTCGTTTTGGCCCCAACACAACCCCCCCACACCCACCCCACCACCACCAATCACCACCCAAAACCACCACAACACAAACAACACCCACCCCACACACCCAACACAACAACCCAAAAAAAAAAACACCACCAAAAAACAACACAACACACAAACACCCAAACCAACAATTACGCGGCCACCCCCCCCCCCCCCCACCACCACCAAACCAAACAAAACCAACACTTGTCTACTCTTCAAAACTACGGGAGGAAGGTTTACTTGGTACTTTATGTCTGTTACTTTCTCTCTCTTTCTGCTCTCTCTTCTTACTGAATTCTTATCTCTATCTTCGTCTCCCCAACCACAACACACCAACCACCCACACCACCCCCAACCCAACCCAACACACACCAACCACAAAACCCACCCACAAACACCAAAACACACACACACCACCCAAAACACCCAACAAACACAAACACAATTTTCTGTGGTGGCCAACAACTTGTCAAAAAAAAGAGGGGGAAACAGGCCTTGTTTGTTGACAAAACTTGCATTAGAGTCAACAATTTTTTGGTGATTCGAATACAGTGGCGAAAAGGGCGTTGTCAGGGGGGAATTCCGAAACTGGTTTCAGGAGAACAAAAGAGGGTGGAGGGGGGAGGGTTAGGGGGATGGGGGGGGAAACAAACAAAAGGGGGGATAGGGGGCAGGGGGGCGTTGGAGGGGGAAAAAACGGGGGTTTGGGGGGGGTGAGGAACAAACAAAGAAGGGGAGGCGGATCTGGGGGGGAGTGGGGGGATGGGGGTAAAAAACAAGATAAGGTCGAGGTTTTTTGTAATTTTAAAAAAATTGACATTTCAACGCATTTTTTGAAAATTGTAGAGCTATGGATGGAACGGTTTTTTGTAAAGAGCTGAGGGGAATGACGGGGGGGGGGGAGAACGGAGGAAGTATGAATATTTATGATTTTGATCTATTGTCAAGAAATGTACACGCATAACTACATGTGTTGAAAGTCTGTGGTCAGTTATCTGCGATCCATGTGACGTTTTTTTTTTCTGGCGAAACCCCGAGGAACTGGAATTCATGTTGTGAAAAAATTGGGGTTGCAAACCGATATAACTGTATATCTCTTTCTGACATCTCATTCTATCTGCGCTCTGTGTCTCTGATAGCTCTGTATGTCTGTCACTCGGGTTCTGTACGGTCTGTCGTCTGATGCTGTCTGCCTGCCTTCCTGTTCCTCTTGCACTGTCCTACTGACTGCTCTTCCTGAAGCTTCCTGTCTGCATGCACCCTACCTGCATGTACTGTCTGTCCGGTCCTACCTTCCTTCGGTGTCGTCGGTCCTCCTCTACGACTGCCTCTCTCTTCTGTCTGATCTCTGGCATCTGTCCGCCGTCTGTCTGTCTGTCTTTCGCCTGGGGTCTTTCAGCAGACTCCATCTGTCTGCCTGCTTGACCTGTCGCTGTCTGTTCTGGGTGGTCCGTCAGTTCTGTCTTCCTGCCTGACTCATGCCTCCTGCCTGCCTGCCTTGCCTGCTGTATGTCTCGTCTGTCTCATGTTATGTCTGTCTGCTTTGTTCTGTCCTGTCCCCGGTCTGTCTCCTCTTTGCGTGGACTGGAATTTATCTTAGTAAAACCCAGCATTGAAAAGGATCGAAGTGTCTCTCTCTCTCTCTCTCATCTCTAACTCTCTCTCCTCTCTCTCTACTATCTCCTCTCTCTCTCTCCTCTCTCTCGCCTCCTCTGTCTCTCCTCTGTCGTCTCGTGTCTGTCTTGTCGCTGTTTCCGGGCATTTTTGTCTGTTCGTCTGTTTCTCTTCATCTTTGTTTGTCAGTCTCTGTCTGTCTGTCTGTCTGTCTGTTTTGCTCTGTCTCTCTGTCTGTGTCGGTCCGTCTGTTTATTCATGGACTGGAAACTATTAACATTAAAAAGATTGAAGTCTATCTCTCCCTGCGCGCTCTTTCTCTCCGGTATTAGTATCGATGTTTGTTTTGTCTGTCTATCTGTCCCCTGGGTCCGTTCGTCTGTCTGTCATTTTGTGTGTCCATCAGTCGTAAAGCTTGGTCTGTCCGTCTGTCTGCCTGTCCGTCCTCGGTCTGCTCCTGTTCTGCCTGTTTATCCTGTCCTGTCAGTCTCTCTCGTCTGTCCATCCGCGTGCACAGTGATTGATTTCTTCCTTAGCGCATATTGCTATAGGCCTTCTCCAGACTCTATGCTTACCCCTCAGACCTGCGTCTCCTTGGTTGGGGCAGGTCGCAGGCCCGTTCCGCCACCCCTGCTCCTCCCCCCGTGCTGGGCTGGCTGACCGACCGGGGTTCGAACCCCCAACGCCGCAAGATCCTGGCCACCCTGCTGGCCTTTGCTCTCTGGCCATCGCCCTGGCTGGCCAGGGAATGCTGGCCGGTCATCGTGGGCCAACATCGTACATCTCCTCGAACCTCCCTGACAAACCAACGCTGCCGAACCACACCGTCCCCAGGCGGCCGCTGACTTCAAACGCGTCCGCTCTCCATTCCAGCCATGAATAGCCAGCTCCTACAGGGGATTGCTGCATGGACAAGGTGGCTCCGGGGAGGTCACGTGACAGCATTACAGGTATCAAAGCACCCCAGGGACTGGCTGCAAGACGTGTTGCAGTGCAGCTCTCATGCTGGATTCTGGAGTACGCTTGACGTGTACGAGGGCAGTTCTGCGGTATGCCAATGATACTTGTGGGGTTTGATATGTTTTACTTTTGTTCATTCATTTACGTATGAATATTAAGAGGGACAAAAGGCAAATAACGCACAGCGAGATGCCAAAGTAATGCTTAATTTATACGAGATACATATCAGGACACAGATGGATTTCGACAACTATGCCGTCTTCAGACGAGCCACAGCTACCACACAAAATACACATAACAACCACTATCCTGATAGCTGATCCAGCACTTTACTGGCCAAAAGAAGACTTACACCTCGAAAATGCTACACTTGCTGCTCTGATTTTGTATTTGTTTATAATCCAACAAGTGTTTGCTGTTTCATCTGTTTTCGTGTGTGGTATATTTGTATTGTTTTTATATAAAGAGACCTAATCTTACCATCACAATACAATGGCGAGAATTACCTGCTTAACCTGATCAAATCGACGAACCCCCCCCCCCCCACCCACCCCCCCCCCCCCCCCCCCCCCCCCCTGGCCGCTACTCAAGTTAACAGACGCCTAAGTCAGCAGAGTGGGTTCAACCCGAAAGAGAACCCTCCACACACCAAACCGGTGCTGACATCAGCACGGCGCTAATGGAATTGTACCTATGACACATATAAGTTCAAAGTTTTTTACTCAAGCAACCGCAATAATTCGAACAAGTTTGCTAAAAGGAGATTCAACCGCCAAACAGCGTAAGCATCTCATGTCTGCCGCGACATCTTTAAAAGTCAGAGTAGCGTCGATCCCGAAGTGCCAGCCCTGCCTGAAGAATAATAACAGTACTAAATAGACCTGAATGCATATGAAAGGAGTCGTATTGAAATTTTAATGATGGACAATGGCCCAAATTGGCATTCAACGGGACCTGTTCTACAAGTCTGCCCGACAGGAAACAAAAAGTGGATACCAAAACAGAAATGACTGACATCATGAGAGAACTAGATTGAAACCAGTATATAACGTCAAATCAGAAATGAGAGGTAATTAATAATAGCAGTAAGATGTAGATTGCTACAGACCAAGTGCCCTGATATCACCCGGAAATGACAGGATACCAGAGAGAAGGGCGCCTGTATCAACAGGAACCCTGATCTCACACCGAAAATGACAGGGTACCAGGAGGAGAATGTGGGTTATCAACCAGCTGCCCTGATATCTACACCGCAACTCGCACAGGAGTACAGATATCAGAGAGAAGTGGGGTTGTCAACCAGTGACCCTAGAGTATCACACGAAATGACCCGATACACGATGAGAAGTGACCTAGTGGTGTAATCAACCCAGTACCTGCATTATCACACCGAAATGCAAGATACCAGAGAGAAGTGGCCGTTGTTAACCAGATAGGCCCTGCATATCACACTCGAAATAGCATACCAGAGGGACAACGTGGAGTTGTCAACCAGGACCTGATATCACACCGAAAGACAGATACCAGGAGAAGTGAGTTGTTAGTCAACCAGTGCACCCTGATATCACACCGAAATGCACAGGATAAGTTACAGAGAAGAAGTGGCCGGTTCGTCAAACCAGCCTGCCCTGATATACCACGGGAAATTAGGATACAGAGAGAAGTGGTGTCAACAGTGCCATAACATCAAATGAATGAAGGTTCGTATACAGAAAATCGACCCCATGACAGCCTTAACCAATGTATACATAATGGAAATGAAGGTCTCCCACAGAAAAATGCAGATGGACTTACCAATGCCATCAACACAAATGGAATGACAAGCGTTCTACGAACAAATGATAGTCATTTAATGGTTAGACCATGACTGCAATAACATCAAATAGGAAAAAATAAACTAATAAGTAATAATATAAATGACAGGTTAATACAGAACCAAAAAGAAAAAACATGAGACTTATATGGATTACCAATGTCTTAACATCCAATGTGACATGACGAGAGGGGTTATACAGAAAAAAAAAAAGGATACGTTGCGAGGGTTAAACTCAATGCCATAACATCAAATGAAACCAAAGCCCATAGCCAGGAGAAATCGATGTCAATATTAATACCATACAACAAACAGATATGACGCGATACCGCAGAGAGAAGTAGAGTTACCCCCCCAACCAAAACCATATGCCATCCCCCCCAAACAGAAATGACAGGATATCGACCGCAAAAGATTAAGGATGACATATAATCAGCCACAAACCCGTGCTACATCAAAAGAAATAAATGAATGCCGTATACGAGCCTTTTGTAGATCCTTATTCTTAAATACTTGGTGCTTTTACTACACTGGTGCCACATGACTTGTCATCTTAGTGCCATTACAGAGTTGCCGAATCTAGAAGCATAGAACTGTACCCATGCATGGAGGTCCATTGACGTTGTCAGCTGCCTTCTGAGATCTTACCTAAGCTGGAGTTTCGGGGGCAAGTGCCATCAGTTAGCGACTGGCAGAGTGAGAATGAATGGGTCCATCATCTGGAGGCTCTGAAGGTCGTGTTGTTTCGGGCCAGACGTCGGCAGAGCAGAGTAGATGTTAGGTTGTCGGCAGAGTGTAGTGATAAGGAGAGCACCTGCTAGTCCTCGCTCTAGGTGGCTGCATATGTGCGTCGAGGCTGGTGACCTAGCCGTTCCCTCGATGAAGTGAGCTAGGGATCGATGTCGGTGCCCGTACCCATGTCTGTCGAGCTTTATTTTTTTTTTGCTTTTTTTTTTATTTACCAAAAATTTAATAGTCGCAACAATTGGAGCATCACTGCGCCCAAAAAAGGAGGACCCCCCCCAGATGCGCCAAAGTCCTTTTTCAATTCTAGTAAGCATTTCTTTGTATGCCCCTTCGCGCACGCCAAACCATTTGATATAAGAAATAAAAGCGGATACAACAAACACAAGAAAGAAACAAAACAAAACACAACAACACAAAAAAAAAAAAAAAACAAAAAAAAAAAGCATAACCCCCCAAAACAACAACAACAACAACAAACAAAACAAAAACTGTCAAAAAAAAAAAAACAACAACCAAACATAACCCACGGCAAAAGGAAGGAAACACGAAGCAAAGTAACTCACGTATGATGAAGCTCTAAGTAAAATTGTCAGCATAAACATGTCATATGTGCCAATACAACACATACAATACAATACAGTTAAAAACACAATAAACACATATACAAGACAATTATTATGTTATATTATATTATATTATATTAATCATATTAATATTCAGATATAGGGTATATTATAGCGCCTATCTCGCGTCACAGACCAAGCTCAAGGCCGCTTTACACTAAACACACGTACCTCCTCACTCAACGCGACTATACAATACAATACAGAATTACAATACAATACAATACTAATACGAATACAAATACAATGCAACAAATGACAATACAAAGAAAACTGCCTAGAGCTGCCAGAGTGCTCTATCCATTATACTTGAATCATACCCCATAGACAGACACTGCCCAGACCTTCACTATTACATATTATTGGTATACGACCCCGACTGGCGCTGGTCGACATCAACCCTAAATTTGATCCTGAACTTGAATCCTGACTTTAGCTAAAATGTCTTGCAGTTTTAGATAAGCAGTTGCTGAATCTCAAGCTTAAATTTAATTTTATCCTTATATGTCCGATCATTTTTTCGATCTGATACATTTGCGTAGAGATTGAAAGTAGGATCTCAAACTTCAAAACGCACACCCATCGGTATTGATATAAACAGCCTAAAGAAAACTGTCTTTATCCGAAATTAAGCTTTATATGTTTGTAGTTTTATTCAAGGTTAAGGACTATAATCTTCCCCAGCCTTCTATTCTATCTTCTCTTTCTTCTTTTTTTTTTATTTTTTTTTCATAGCCAGAATAGAGTCTAATGAGATCAACCTGAAAGCAGTTATTCAGCGATCATTCTCCCTTACTCAAAAACAAAAAAAAACATTGACTGTCCTCGCGTGGCCTGAAGTGGTCGATGGCTGCGTAGGCCTCCATTCGTGGCGCCAAATAGGTCGCAGATCGGTTGCGTCCCCAATTAGTCGCGCTTTTTTTTTTTTTTTCTAGAAGTCAAAATATACTCATTATTAAAGATGGCTGAGTAGAATTTTCTGATTTGATATGCTCGGCGGTCTTATCTCTTTCAAGAATGTTTTGTTATTATGCGTTTTGTTTTGTTAATTCTACTTTTATATAACATAGAATTTTCCCCAATAAAATTATAACCGAAACTCTTCATCTGCATTTTGCTGTTGTCTTCACGTGTACAAAGCACGATCCAGTTCGCATCTTAAATGACAGCCTGTTGACAAGCCTGCACATTTCTCTCTACAATATTTGAGATTGCTAGCTCCTTCCAAAAGAACGAGGAAAAGTCGTACAGTTTATATAAAATCCGTGGTGCATTATGCTCCTTTTCCTGGTTTAAGCAAAACTTGCACTTTTACACTGCATTAACTGTTCCCGTATTTCCTTAAGACGGTATAATATTAATTAAAATTCTGCTAACAGATTTTATTTTGAAACACCATTGACTTATTCAGTTCCGATATCCGTTGTAATTTTCGTTTAAAACCTTTCCCAGTCCACTGTCGCATATATTTAGTTTTCTTTCTTCCCACTGTACACAAAGCCTTATGGTTTCCTTTAAGATGCTCTTTCATTAAGTTGTGGGAGATTTCTATCCTGTCTGTTTTTTTTTTTTTTTTTTTTTTTTTATTTAGCTCTTTAACATACCGAAAGTGATCGAACTCGTATAGCCTTTGTACAGGAGTCGTCGCCGCACATTGTCGTTCGCACAATTCGTCTTTTCGTTGCTTTTGCTATTTTTTAATTTGCTTGTAACACGTAATATTATCTAGGAAAATTTATTTTAAAGTATCAATTTTGTGTGAGAAATCTTGCTTAAGTAAGAATTCCATTACTGTCTACAAGGTCTCTCTATGAATACAATATCCTCCTTCTATGTCCAGCGTCCTTGATGCCCAGCGATCGAAAGACTTTTTTTTGCCCATCTTAAAATTTTCATTATGAAATATTGGTTCAGCTCATTACCACCCTCTTGCGTTCATTGTGTCCCTAACAAAAGTGTTTTCAATACGCCTAAGAAAAACGTTTTTCCAAAAATGGTTCGATAATCACATTTAAGGCGTTTGGGTCCCCCCCGTAATTTTTGCATAACATTGATTTCTGGAAATAAAAGTGTTATCATAGTGAATCCACGTTGGGATGTGAACTAATAGTCTTTCTCAACCAAGCTAATTTTAATGCACTCTAGGTAAGCCTCTTGGATATCCAAAAAGGCCATTTCTGTCATATTGTCCACTGAAATAGTTTTCTTGATTTTATACTGTTTTATTGGTCATTATACAACCCCCCCCACGTAATAAACACACATCTCTATTGGACTGTGTGGATCCTGAGCGTTCTGAGAGGAGATTGGACGCCAGTATGCATGCGGATAGCGGGAGTTTGATATAATTATAGGCTTTTAGTGCTAGTAACCAGTCCTTTGGAACACACCACTTTGAACAGAGGTTCTACCTCTTGATAATTGTCCTGTATACTCTACCTTTGATGACTTTGTTAATGATCTCATCTAAGTTAAACGAGCGAGCCTATTCTGAAATTTACATGAGGATTCCATTTAACCTCTATTACTCGCTAAATGCTATGTCTGAGCAGCATGTTTTTCTTAGATACCTAGACATACATGTTGATTTTTTTGAATAATTCAGTTTTCAAGTCCTGATAATATTTCAAACTTTGCTAAGCCTATTCAAACGAGCTTTCATAAGAATATCCTGGACCCTTTCCAAGGTAAAGACGTGTATCAATCTGCATATTGGCCAAATCTTTAATGCGTGTCTCACCACCTTGTCAGAAACCCAAGGCCTCATTCTAATTATCTGAGTCTGTGAGAATACACATTAATGTCGTCATCCTTTTAGACGTATCCATTACAAGACCAAGGAACACAGTTTGGAATGAATGACTCGCTCGCCCCTGCGCTTACCGTGTTAGACATTTCGCTTCAGCAACCAGGACCGACGGGCACTGTGGTTTAGTAGCGGGATCATCTGGGATTGAGACGCAGGTTAGTTCAGTCGCTACTTCAGACTATCCATGGCTTTTTATTGTGGCTGGATACGAAAACTGTACAACTGGGTGGGGATGCTAAGAAACCTGCGGAAAACGGCTCAGAACGGCGAGTTTAATCATGTTCGTAGGAATCCGCCAACGTTCTGCAGCCCCTCTCTAAGCCGATGTTTCAGGCCTACTAACCGAAAACCGGAGTCTCCCCTGTCAGCACATTCGACCCTTCTGTGAATACCATGTACTCTTCCGATAGCAGTCTCCTCCAAAAGTAATCAGCCGGTCCGCTGGCGCTAGCAAGCCCGCCGCATAGAGACAATATCGATGGCACAAGTGCACTGGCCGCCGTTGAGAGGTCAGCCCGACAAAGGTCCGGTCATCATCGATCCAGTCCACTACAGGCGTTCGCCACTCCCATCGGCGGGGAACTCACCACCACATATGCCATGGGAACAACAGAGGAGAACAAACATCTAGGAAGACCAGCCCTTCACGAGTAGCAACAGTAATGTTCTTTCCAGCCGACCAGCTCCAGACCAAGAGAGCATCATCGCGTGTTTGACGTCAAAACACTGTGAGCGTGCTTTCTTAAACCGCTGCGCGAAACTACAAAGACAGGGCTCAAAGCTTTCAAGCCGTCGAAAGCACTTCAACCATCAAGGCCCACATGAGTCTTACACCAACAAGTCACGAGAGATGCGTAGCGATAGTGACTACGGACGCTGATAGCTCAGCTGTCGACGCGATTAGATCACCGTCGAAAACTGCAGACATCAGGCCGTCGCCACGACGGACATAAGGCGAACTTTTCTGTTTAGTCACCAAGATTTTGTTTTTAGTAGAGACTGAGAAAATCAGCTGCTCAAGTTATGCGGAATTAGAGAATCAAGCGTAGTAAGGAAATATTCTTTTCAAGAGAATTGAAAAGATACGAATACACGGACTGTGAAGGGTCTTAAAATCGTGTCCTACTGAATGATATAGAGTGTTATTATAAGTCTAGGTTTAGGTTAGATTGTGTAATATTTCACGGGCTTCGAAGGAGAGTAGGAAATATAAATGTGTTTTGAATTTCTGTTGATCTGTTTATGTGACTAGATTGATCGAGGAGAGTCTGTGAAAACAAAAATAAATGTTGTTGGGCACCCCCTGGACACTAACCCATAAAAACAGCCGAAATAAACTTAGTGCTTAACACCCTTTAATACCTTGGATATATCTCTTCTTTTACTTTACAAGCAAATACTTCTGCACATAAAAGAAATAAATGTAGGACGATATTGGATCTCCCTTACATACAACCTCTTTCTATTTTGAAGTTTGTTGACATTTTCACTTTTACTAACATGTAAGCTTTGATATTATTGTAGAAGACGGATACCTGTTTACATATTTCATCGTCTCCAAAGCCAAAGTGCTTCATTTGGCTTTTGATCTAAGAATTATACCGTCCATCTTCTTTTTCCAATTTTCCTCTTAACTCTCCTCTTTTCTCTTGCAGTAGCTTTATATCAGATTCGTGTAAAGATGAGGGTTTTTCTCTTGTGCTACAATGTTTTTTTCCTGTATCATCCATCTTTTTCTTTTCTCTTATACTACTGGTATAGTCTGAGCTCTTATCTCTCCATAAGTAATATTTCAAGGAACAGCTGATCAGAGATAGTAAGTTAAATTTGATCATTAGGAACTTGACCTATGTTATCCCGATCTTAATGTAAAGCTGCGTACTGTTCTTTAGTTTTCTTGATAGTTTCTTTGACAAGTTTGAATATACGTAGCACTTTTTGTAGTGAAGACGAGTTAGATTTCCAAAGGCTTCTGCGTCTTACTTCTATTTTAAATTTCAGACTGATACAAATAAGAGAGTGGTCACTTCTGTGTCCAAATGAAATATCAGCTTCCTTAACATATGTGATTAGCAAATCGTACACAAGGAAAAAAGTCTAGACGACTTTATTGGAGAGTGTTGAGTCCCTCCATGTGTATTTAAGAATTTCTGGATTTAGTTCTCTCCAAATGTCGAAACGTTCCAAGTCTGACATCATACCAAAAACTTTGTCCTGAGCCTTTGGGTTGTTAACATTTTTATAGTTGTAGTAGTAAGATTCCAATCTCCGCCCATCATTATGTTAAGGATCCCGAGGTTTTTCTATTCTTGTTTGTAATTCGGCATAGAAAGATGGTTGTTCATCTTTATTTGGTCCATAGATTTTAACTGGTAACATTTGTTCCCGTAGTGTTTAACACCAACATACTATAATTTCCTTTGTCATCTTTCACTGTCTTTTTAATCTTAAACCCAAAGTTGTTATTAATAGGATAGCTACTCCTCTAGATTTACTATTATTCGATGCAAATCGACATTAAAGCCATTCTCCTGTCACTTGACAATATATTTTTTGAGTGAAATGGGTGCCCTGTAGGAAACAGACAGAGTGATTTTTCTGACGAAGAAACTGAAATACATCTCTTCTTTTCGAAAGTTTCCTAAGCCCCTGGCAGTTTTAGTGATGATATTGTTATATCATTCATTTGTCATATTTTTTGCTTTGTTCAAAACACTTTGGCAATGCTCCTTGCTACTTTCTTCTATTACCGTTTTGTTGATTTGTTAAATGTCTGGTATGGTATGTACAGGAAAAGGATCGAACCACTTAACACAACACAAGAAAGAAACAATCTAAAAAAAAATTTCATATCTATTTTAGCATACTAGACGTGTTTACCCCCCAGTCACGCAAAAAAACAAACAAACAAACAAAAAACAGAGAGAAAAGAACAACAGACAAACAAGTAAATATGGCCTACTCAAGAACAATTAAAAAAAGACATTCCTCTGACCATCGTATGCGAACGTGAGTGCAGTTCGAAGACGACAAAAAAAAAATGAGAAGAGCGAGTAAGTCAGACGTAAAAAGGGGGGGGGGGGGGGGGGGGGGGGGGGGGGGGGGTGGTGGGATGAGGGTCAGCCAAAAGCGCACGGAGAGGGCAGAGGAAACGAGAGAGAGAGAGAGAGATAGAGAGAGAGAGAGAGAGAGAGAGAGAGAGAGAGAGAGGGAGGAGTGAGAGAACCCCATCATTTCCAATGCAAAGAAAAATACACACACACACACACACAACCACACACAACACCCACACACACACACACACACACACACACAAACAAAAACGAGCTCACAAACACTCCTGTCCCGCCGAGTACTCAAACTCCCCCCCCCCCCTTCCTGCCACACACGCGCACGCACATACCGCTGGTGAAATACGAACTTACAAATAAGGCCCTCACATTAAACAGCATATCCCTTCTGGCATAGTTTCTTTTAGAAAAATCCACACATATTACAACTAGATTGCCTCATCGATTCAGATAGTCTAACATGATTCATGCATCAACATAAATTTATGCATTTATTGTCATGGGATTTCCCCACCCCCTTTTTCTCAAAGCAGGAAGTCGTAGAAGAAGGCATAGTATTATTCAGCCTGTTTTAAATACAACAGTCACAATAAAAGTAATAAAAGTGTTCCCCCCCGACGACCCCCCCCCCCCCCCCAGCCAGCCGCCACCTACCAGCCCCGCCTCATTGTTATATATGTTTCTGAATATTTGGGGGGGGGGGGGGGGGGGGGTTTCCCTTCATTCCCCCTCTCTTCTTCTCCCCCCTTTCTTTCTTTTTTTTCTTTGGTACCCCCCTCCCCCGGCCACTAACGACTACTAGCGTCTATGACCGAAAAAAAGATGACTGCATACAAACTCTCTTGCATAAAACAACATTGAAAGTGGCTCCGCATTCTTCCACACTTGATATCAGACTGAGAAAGGATTGATAAAGAATGATAAAGCAGAATGCCAATTTCACTTGAACACAATGAACAAAAGTATCAGGCTAACAGGAAAAACAGAGAGCAAATACTTACTTCTGCAACCATCGAATTAATGATTCATTTGAAATACACAAAGAAAAGGGAGGGATAATTCGGAAGTCTATCCTTCACACATTTGAGTAACAAGGGAAGGAAAGTGAGTGAGAGAGAGAGAGAGAGAGAGAGAGAGAGAGAGAGAGAGAGAGAGAGAGAGAGGGGGGAGAGCGAGGGGGAACAAAACAATCGAGGTAAGGATGGCTGGCCGCAGGAAGAGGGAAGAGAAAAGAAAGCTTAATATCTAAATGTAAGACTTGTATATATTTAGCCACCTTGACCAGGAGTCACTAGCAGGAAGATATTCTGCCAAAGAGTAGATACATGTAAGTGGCACAATTAGTCAACATCATCAAACTTTGAAAACTTACATACAAAAATTCAAACCAGAGAAGTAAAAGATAAAAACAAAAGCAACACCACCAAAAGGCAACAAAAGCGTATTAATCACTGCGTCGTCGTGATGTATGTCAGCGTTCATTTTCATAGATTTTGACAGCACATCTTCAACGTTCTTAGTTGTATCTAACCTTAAAGTCTGTCCATTCTTTAGCTTGGTTAGGTTTTTCCCACTTGAAGACCATGCAGTCATGGTCGCGGAGTGTTCTGGGGCTTTTTTTTTTTTTTTTTAACAGTTTGCAGTTTAACTGTGTGAGGCCCTCACCCACAGGTATCACAGACTGTTTTCAGCCTGTGCCTGTCGGCGAGCACTCGACTCCGAGTCTCCTGAAGTAAAACTTGCGATGATGGGGCGGTGGTCTGGTTCCTCCCGGCTTGCCGATACGGTGGGCCATCTCAATATCTTCCTGTGACAACCTTAACTCGCATCTTTTTCACAAAAACATGTTCACACAATGTTGGACACAGTCGTCGATCGTTCTTTCGTGCCCTGCTTCTCTGGTACCCCCCTACCCGTACACCTCAACGTTAAACTGACGACTGTGTCGTTCTTAATCGTTCGTCTCTCTTCAGTATACAGTCTTCCTTCTTGCGCTGATCCATCAGCTCACGTAGTTCCACGTTCTCTGCCCGCAGTATCTCTATCTCTGCGCCCGGACTGTCTCTTTCTGTTTTTAATTCATCTCTATCTTTTCAATTTTCATGTCTTGTTTGGCGGATATCCTATTCATTTAATTTCTCAGTTATTTTATATCTTCTTCAGTTGCTAAATCACAGGGCTCCGTTTAATGTCCTCAATAGTATCTTGTAGAGTCATGTCTACTTCTTCACTGCCTAAACCATCTGTTCTGTGTTTCTTTCTGTCTTGATTTTCCTGATTTTTATCTGTATTGGGACTGGACACAGGTATCGCTATCAGACGAAGCTGACGATGGTTTTCTTTTGTTTGAGGGCCCGCGACAAATATCTGGAGATGTACTTGTCATCCTGAAAAACTCTCCTATATATAGCTTAGTCCGGTGAGTACATTCGCATGACGCGACCGACTTTCTGATTTAAAAAAATTACATTTGTGATATTAGCATGTCTTTTTCTTTTTTCTTTACTCTAAATGGTTGTTCAATATTACATTACATAGGCTAACCCTGCCTGTGTAGCTTCATAAAGTCACTTGCCAGAAACACTTCACTTCTGTCACCACATTTTGTAATCACATCACAACGAACATGTCCACCAAAAACATGTCCACCCGGTCCGCCTTCTAATTACAAAATAGTAATACAGAAAATACAATACTGTCGACACAAAGTGCTGTCGAAAAACCCGCTCTGCACCCAGTTTGCCATCATGATACACTTTGTGTGTGTTACTAACATTGCACGGGCTTTTCTCCCACGTTGAATTCGCCCTTGGTCGCACTCTCACTGTTCTGCAATCATAGTCCTCTCCACGGCCACTTGATGTGGCTACTATGACCCAGTGAAGTCAGTTTGGGCAGTGCAGAACTTATTGACGATTCCGTCGCATCACCTAGAAGCATTGTGCCTTAAAATGTTTTACTGTCCAAGCTGTGAACTGGTGGACTTCTTTATTTTTGCCAAGACAGTCACCTTGAGGAGGAAGCAGGGGAACTGGGAGAGGTTGAGAGGCAAGTGGAATTTTAAACGTCATTAGCTTAATCCATCTGTTGTTTATTGCTGACGTGTTTTGTTCGTCTGTCGGTTACAAATCTGACCATTTTTTCAGGTGCCGCTGAAAGCAGGTTTAGGCCTACTAGGCTTTATTCTGTTGGATATGGGTTTCGACCGCATCCAATGGATGCATCAAATCCTTGGTGTTGGCGTGCAGTCAACGTTCTGAACCATACCTCCTTACTGCTCATTGGACTCGTCATGCAGTCGTCTGGGGGGTGTCTACGGCAGTTCTAGGGCTGGTGGACTTCACTTCCATGCTGGGATTGTCTGATATCGAAGGGTAAAATCTCTCTCTCTCTCTCTCTCCTCTCTCATTCTCTCTCTCTCTCTCGCCTCTCTCTCATGAAATATGTCATGGTTCGCGCAGTTTGCAGGTCACAAACGTCTCCACCTTTTTGTTTTACCCTGACGGACAAATACAGGGCTGTGATTAGATTTTCGTATGCGGTGTCCTCTAGTACAATACCATGTAGCCATCTAGCCGGTATTTTTGTCATTCGTGACGAAACGGACATCGGAGAGGCCGCACGCGCGAGTCGCCATACTGTCACCGAGGCTCAGAGCAGACGGTGTCATTGTAGGAGTGCTCCTGACGTACATGTTCTGGTGCTGAAATCCGTAACTAGCAGTTTTGGTCATTTGTACCTCTGATGATGTCACCTTTCAGTTTATCTGGACTGACGTCAACGACAGACCGACTGGTTTGTCAGGAGAGACTTCAAGCAGAAGACCACGAAAAACATGCGGTCCACTTCAAGGGACGACTGTGGACCCTTACCGACCGGGAGAGGATGATGGGTCGTATTGATGCCGGACATTGTGTTTTGCCCGCAACTATAGCTGCAGTTAGACTTTATCTCTCGGATGACTGCGACTTCTGTCCCCTTCTCCTATCATCCCCCCCTCCCCTCCTACTCCCAGGTTCTATGCGTTGACTCGCCATCTTAGCCCCTCACCACCCCCTCCCCCCCTCTGTTTTTTTTTTTTTTTTTTTTTTTTTTTTTTTTTTAAAGCTGTGGTAGGATGTGGTTAGACGTGCGCGCTGTGCTGCTGTGTGGGACACTTATTGATCGTGTGATGTTGGACAGGAGAATCCGGACTTTCTGTATATTTACATAACATTGCTGCCTTCTCATACAACATTCAGTTCAGTGTGTCTGATAGTCAGGTCTTGTGCATTTTCTGTTACAGAGGAACGACCCAACCCCGATCCCCACCATCCTCCCACATACTCTCTATCCCCTCGGCTCAGAGCAGTACGGTCGTCAGTAGGCAGTTCTCCTGAGACATGTTCTCTCAATGCGGATCTCCGTGTAAAACTACGCAGTTTTGTATAGGTCCCTACCGCGATCGATCTCTCACGTTCAGTTTATATGGACTCTTCGGCAATTAAATCTCTACCTCCTGGTTGGTCAGGTCCTAGACTCAAGCAGCAGACCCACGCTCTCTGGTGCTCCGTGGCACTCTAATCCTGATCACGACTGATGGCTCCTGTACCGACCGGTGAGATCCGTGAGTCTTTCTGTAAGATGCCGGAATTGTGTCTTGCCCCTTCTCATACAACTGATCGTTGCAGTTCAGATTTATCTCTCCCCCTGTCCTCATCTGTGCACTTCTCCTCCCCTTCGCATCCTGCCTCCACTCCCCTCCCCCTCTATCCTCCGGTTCTAAAATCCTGGACTGCCATCCCCTCTCTCCTCTATCTCTCACTCCTCTCCCCCTTCTGTCCCTTTCTTCTTCTCTTCTCTCTCTCTGTCTTCCTCTGGTAGACTGTCCCCCTCTGGTCTCTGTTTATCCCTGTTTCCCCGGCCTCTCTCTCTCTGTCTGTCTCTTCATTACATATTGGACATTTTTATTTTTGCGATCTCGATGCTTGACTGATTTATTGGCTTATTTTCTTTTTGACAGAATTTAGAAAATCCAGGAACAATAGTTTTTGAACTTCCGTGCTCAAATGGAAAAGAACACTAAGAGAAACAAGCATGATCAGCCGAGAGACGGTAGACTCACTGATTATAGAATGATCAGCATACTTTGTTTCATGAAAGAAAAATGCTTAGAAATCATTATCAAAATATAAGCTGATTCATTATAAGAAATAATATCATATTTATTACAGTCCCTTTCTGCATCTGTATTCTCAGGATTATGTACGTGACAATCCCTTTCTGCTTCTGTACCACAAGTGTTATATTTATCATAGTACCTGTCTACTACTGTATCCCCTAGTGCTATATTTATTATAGCTATCATAGTCCCTATTTACCTCTGCATTCCCGATGTTATATTCATTATGGTCCCTGTCTACGTTCTGTATCCCCAGCGTTGTATTTATTATAGTCCCTGTCTACTTCTGTATCGCCAGTGTTGTATTTATTATAGTCCCTGTCTACTTCTGTATTCCTAGTGTTATATTTATTACAGCCCCTATTCACTTCTTTACCCCAGGATTATGTTCCTGGCAGTCCGTTTCTAATCTATATCCCTAGGATTATGTTCACTACAGTCTCTTTCTGTTTCTGTATATCCAGCGTTATGTTCATCAGAGTCCATGCCTACTTCCGTACCCAGGATTATACTCATTACAGCCCCTTCCTGCTTCTAGGTCCCAGGATTATGTTCCTTACAACCCTTTCTATATATGTATTTCTAGGATTTTGTTCATTATAGTACTTTCCTACTTCCGTATCCCACAGATTCTGTCAGTGACAATCCCTCGCTTCTTCTGTACCCCCAGGGTTATGTTCATTACAGAATCTTCCTACTTCTTCTGCATCCTCAGGATTATGTCAATACCACTTCTTTCCAACTTATGTATCCCCGAGATCATGCTTATTATAGCTTCTTCATATTTCTCTATCCCCATGATTATGTTATGACAGTCTCTTCCACTCCTATATCCCCAGTTTAATGTTCGTTACAATGCCTTTGTATTTATGCATTCCGGGGATTACATTCATCACAGTCCCTTAATCCTACTTCTCCGCACAGTTATGTTCAAAACAGTCCTTTTCTACCTATACAACCCCCAGGATTATGTTCATTACAGTCCCTAACTACTCCGTTACTGCTACTAACTGCTCCGTTACTTTTGCTGCCACATGTACAGATTTTTGTCAACCCATAATCCCTCACCCCCTATGGTAGTAATAATAAATAAATCGAGCTTATATAGCGCTCTTCGATGAGAGAAAAAGGCTTATCCTCAGAGCGCTTCACTATACAGGAAAAAATAAAAGTTTCCATAAACATTGCGCAATATAAAATGGTATTGATGGTATTAATGAATGGCTATTTCTTTACCCCTTCCAGGCTGGGGGGACAGGGATAAGGGTTAGCGAAAAAATCCTTGTAAACAGGGCAAAGTGAGGGGTTCAATAGCCACAGCTAAGCCTAGAAAGTTCTCCTCTCTGCTCTCCCCCCCATCTTTGGAGTGACATTGGTATAATTTCTACTTTTTACTAACTTTAGTTCCGTTTTCACATATTACATATTACTCTACCATTTCCTTCATTTGAAATCTAATGTTATCTTCAATAAATGTCTTTTAGAAACCAACCCCCCCCCCCCCTTTTTTCACAGCTTAATAATCTACATTCAGTTTTTATCTAAATTTTCCCTCCCCCTTTTCCCCCCCCTTTCTTTTCTGTTCTATATTTCTATATTTTTTCCATCATAATAAGTCCATCCTACTTCATCAGCCGTAGATCATTACTCCAAAAAACTTATGTTCTCTGTGGCCACCCAGCATTACCATCCCACCCCCTCTTAGTTTCCTAATAATGTGTTAGAGTAACCCCAGGCTAGACCTGGGGCTGTTTCCCATGCCCCAGTTTTATGTGTGTGTGTGTGTGTGTGTGTGTGTGTGTGTGTGTGTGTACAGGGTTTTTGCACTTTCCTTGGACATCTCACATGTTTTTTTTTTCCTCTCTGAGTTTTTTTCTCTCTCTGAGTTTTCCCCCCCCTATTCCCTTAATGTCCGGGACTAGTGCGTCAGAGCGTCAGACTAGACCTTTTTTCACGGAGAACTTCCGTTTTCCCCCTCAGCCCAAGTGCCAGGGTGGGGCCACCACTCTGGGGTCAGACTTGGGTTTGATGCTATAGGCGGCAAGTTCACTCTGACCCTCCGCATATTTTTTTCCCCTACTCCCTCTCCAAATCCATCCATTAGTTTTACACTGAACTTTTGATTTGTCCTCTTTATCCACAACACCTGAATACAGTTTTTTTTTTTCAGCTGATCATTTTGTACTCACTGTCTCCAACCTTCACCTTTACCTGCTTCCTTCATCTCTCTCTCTCTCTCTCTCTCTCTCTCTCTCTCTCTTTCTCTCTCTCTCTCTTTTTTTTCCCCTTGAATTGTGATCACAAAGTGATTTCATTTCTGAATTGTGCTGTGCAAGGGAAGTATTGTTTTTGATCTCTTTTCTCTCTTGTCCTGTGTTTGTTGAAAAAGGCGCTTTCGCCGAAATATCCATAAGTTTTGTGGTGTCCTTTGTAAATAAAATAACGTCACGTCACTTTACGCTTGTTGTGTGCTTTTTGTTTACTAAATGTTCCAGTGACGTTGCAGTCTGTGTCATCTTTTTAGTCCCTAACTACTCTGTAACCCCTGGATCATATTCAGAAGTCCCTTCCTACTTCTGTATTCTCAGAATTGTATTCATTACAATACCCTTGTATTTCCGTAGACCTTCGATTATTTTCATTACAGTTACTTCTTACTTCTGTTTCCAAGGTAATGCTATTACAGTCCCTCCCTACCCGATTTGTCCTTGGTCAAGTTGTCTTTAACGTAATTCACAGATTATGTCCAATAGTCTCTGTTAGGTATTGTTTCTTAAATAGTCTTTTCTGCTGTCTTGATGACGTTTCTATCCTTATTTTTGCTCTGAGCATGCCTATCTGAGGTGATATGATCGTCACATACTTGAATGTATTTTGATACTAAGCCTCACACAACTCTGCTGATATAATGATATAGCGTCATGTTTTCTGTGCAGGGCTAGGCTGACCGTACAGACCACGATTCAAGGCATTGTGATATTCTCGTTGTGGTTCTGGGGCTTCTCATTTCTCTCTTTACTATCCGTCGACTGACAAAAGTCCGCAGTTCTTCAGGAAACACAACATGTTACTCACGACAACCAGACCTTCAGTCCAATCTTCCTGATGAGGTCAGCCTACCTCCCGAGGAACATTTGTCCCGAAGTGGTATACTGGAAGCCTTTGAGGATAGTATGCGGCGTTTAGCAGGTGGTGCTGTCCACTTTGAACAGAGTGTAGTTCTTCTGGATGCACGCCAACGCAGTCTGCCATTCGATCATCACAGCTACCGGAATGTGCCAACAGAACATACGCCACTGCTGCCCGCTGAAAAAGCCTCCATAGAAGATGCTGAAGTCCTGCAAAAATCTAGAACATTTTCCTTTGCCTCTGTGGATAAAGACACAGATTCGCTATTCCACAGTCCAGAACATCCGGAGCAGAACCCAGCTCTGGAGGACATGGGGGAAAGTAAGCACACAGCAGGTGCAGAGTCCCAATCATGTCATTGTGGGAGAGGTTTCAAGGTGAAGGTCTTCTAATCACTTTGTCCATGTACTTCGCTACGTCTGTGGCGCACTTCTTCTCTATGACCAGCTCGGACTTTGTGGGAAAAGCCATCTATGGGGGAGATCCTGCTTCCCCTCCTGGGTCACACAGCCTGGCACGGTATGATGGCTACAGTGTCCTCTCTGTCTCTGTCTCTCTGCGTACTTCTTTCAGACACAAGCGCGTGTGATTGAGAGAGAGAGAGAGAGAGAGAGAGAGAGAGAGAGAGAGAGAGAGAGAGAGAGAGAGGTTTTCTGAAGAGAGAGGTCCAACTATACGCATTCATTACAAATGACGAACTTACCTGACCTGCGCGTTTACGTTTGGAACTGGTCTCTAGGTAATCTTTGAAGCAAATAGTTTAATTCAGTATTCGCAGTTTACACTGAAGGAAAATACACTCTTTAACAAAAACTCTGATATGTTTTGGGATGCTTTGCATACATTTTTTTCTGCCGTGTGTACAGTTATCAAGATGGCGTCAGCATGGCTTCTGTGGGATTCCTCATCTTTTACGGCGCTTTCCTTTTATTCAGCCTTGTTCAGTCACGAATCCTGGCCTACATAGGTAAGTTACTGGTCTATATCTGTTGAAATTAATTTGAAAAATTATTGCTCAAGCGCCGTTAAAAAAATGTTGACAAACGAATCAAAAGACAAAACACGACGCGGTTTGACCTCTTAGGTCTTCTTCAGGCAGGATACACAACACTCACGACAACGAAAAATGAACGAGCAACCACTTACCTTCATTCAATTCGGCCTAAGATTGGCGTTGAGTGAAAATGAGCCTCGTTTTCATTCAGGCCCATCTTGCACCGAATTGGATGAAGATAAGTGATTGCTCAGTCATTTTCGTTGTCCTGAGTGTTGTGTATCTTGCCTAAAGAAGACCTAAGAGGTTGAAACGCGTCGTGTTTTGTCTTGTTATTCGTTTGTCAACGTTTTTTTGGGCGGAGCTTCAGCAATAATTTTTCAGATTTGTTTAGATTTCCGCCTGCAGTCTCCTCACTTTGCAACCTGTTGAGATTAGCTCACTTTTAGTTTTTGTTCAATTTCTGTAGATCCTGTTCAATCTTTCCAGTGCGATCAGCCACATCCCTAATATGTACTTGATTTACTTAATACCTGTTATTAGAATTGTCACTACTGAAAGTTTGGAACATGTCTGGACCTCATGCAAAACAGTATTAAACACGGGAAGGTACTCTCGGAGACACAATCAAGTGCTCAAGGAGGTTATCCTCGCGCACTAGTATTGGCAGAGGTAACAACATGACACTTTGAAGTCTTACGACATTCTTCACGATTCCTATTGCTTTTTCTGCTTAAGATCCTTTCATATTCCATGCACACCCTTTATTGTCAGACACCCTTCAATAGCTCCATTTTTCTTTCTTTCTTTTTTTTTTTTATACAAGCCTTGGCGGTATGAAGACTGGAGTCAACGACGTCGACGCTAACAACGATGGCGATGATGTCGATGATGACTACGATGACGATAATGACGACAATGCCGTAAAATTAGAGACAATTCAGTGACTGACTCCACTTCGACACGCGGCACACATTCAGGTAGAACGTTTCATTACCAGCCTTCTATCCCCAGTATGATGGGAATAGGCAAAAATCCTGCAACATAAGAAGTTGTTTACCTCATTATGCACCTACATTACACACGTAATGTTACAGTTCCTACGTCCCTATTTATCACGTTATCTACTGTCTTAATGTGACAAGTCAGGAAGGTGTCAAATGAAGTCACCCCTCCAATCACCAGAAGATCAACCCAGCACGATGGGTATTGGTGGGAACACGGAAGGATCTCCTCTTACATTGCCTTCAAAAGAGTAAATAAGATTAATAAGATAAAAGACTTAAGTACAGAACAAGGACCCCGACCGTATAAACTAGTGAGCACTTCCTCAAGTGCGGGGTGCACCAAACCAAATCCTGGCAAAACTGCCACCAATTGTCGACAACATATGGAACAGCACTCCCCCAAGGGGTAAGTATAAAAGTCTCTGCCGAAAGGTTCTCCCATTACTGGAGTCACACATCAGTATTGAACCAATAATTACTTCTTCATTAGGGCACCATGTCATATAGTACCAGATAATTCATGATTACCCCCCATTTTTTCCCCCATTCACTGGGGTACCATATTAACATTGTGCTATATAATCCACGAAATATACAAGTGCCCAACATGGACATTTGCAAATAAAATGTGTCGTAAAACATTAACGAAATTAGAGGGAGATGGCCACCACCTCTCCTTGTTCATTACAATAATTTGGAAGACCGCCAATATAGCAACACACCTCCCTTAACAAGGAACAAAGGAGTGACCGTATGAAAACCATTATTTGATGACATTTTTCTCATACCTACCCAAAGGAATATCGTATCCCTCACTGGGCGTTGACCACCACCACCCCACCCACGAAAAAAAAAAAAAAAAAAAAAAAAGAAAGAAAAGAGAAAAAAGGGGGGAGCCAGCCAGAGTGATCACCCTTAGTTCACAATATTGCACCATATTAGAACTAGATCAGTTTTCACCTTTTCCTTGGTGGAAAAACATGCCTCCTTCAGCTCTGCCACTTTCGGACTTCGTTTCACTTTGTTACGGATTCCCATAAACGCCTGTTCAAATTCGCTTTCCCTTCGGAGCGGGAGGTCTCTCATTCTTTGGCTTCTCAGGAGAGATTTTCGGCCGATAATTTCTTGCAACAGTCGTCCACTTCACAGTTTACTTTGACTTCTCCCATCGGCTCCAAAATCTGCAGATTTCTGCAGTCTGTCGTGTCTGTTCCTCTCGTCGCAAGTGGTGCTCTCTCGACAACTTGAGACTTCTCATCTCCTGTATTGGATGTTCCTCGTTCTCGCCTTGCAACTCGTGCGAGAGTTGGTTGGCTGCGACATGGCATTTGGTGCGCGTATTCGAAAGTCGCGACAATTTCCATGACAGTCAGCCCGTTCTGGCTGGAGAGTCGGCCGCCGCCTCACGATACCGAGGCGAGCGGAGACAGGCTGTTACCACACAAAATGTCACCATGACACAAAATGTCACAAGTTGCACAAAATGTCACAATTGTGACAATTTGTGCACATGTATGCCTTTTTGAATCACTGCTGCACAAATTGTCACAACTCTCTCTCTCTCTCTCTCTCTCTGTGTGTGTGTGTGTGTGTGTGTGTGTGTGTGTGTGTGTGTGTGCGTGTGTGTGGATGGGTGGGTGGATATACTCTATGATATCCATGAATTGTTTTGCGTTTTTTCAATTTGGCTTGCAATTTATAATTTTCAATTTTGTGTATGATAAATAGTCTGTATTCACTGCACATATTTACGAGGTGACAGCTCAGACTAGATGGCCCATGTTGGTTGATGAGGCTAATAGAAACAACACGATTTGTCTTGATTCGCTTGCTCATTTCTTTTGCACTGTGTTAGTCTTGAGTAATTGTTCTCTCATATACATCCATACTATGCATAGTATGTATGTAATATTCACATGTGTTTATAATTGTCCATTTTTTTTTTTACAAGATTTAGATACATTTTGCTGTTTTCTCCATTTAGACAGCACGGAATTTTCTTTATTCTTCTGGCAGTGGAGCAGGTCCTTCTTCTTCTTCTCTTCCTCCTCCTCCTCCTCTTCCTCCTCCTTCTTCTTCTTCTTCTTCTTCACACACACACACACACACACACTCTCTCTCTGTTTTCCTTTCCCCTTTCTTTTTCTTTGTATTTTACTTTTATTTTTTTCTCTCTCTATGTCTCTCTGTCTCTCTCTTTCCCTTTCTGGATTTATTATGTCATTATTTGTCTATGTTGTCTCTCTGTCTCCTTTTTTTTTACCTTCGGTTTATAAGGTGTGTATGTTTGTTTTTTTTTTTGTTTGTCTGTGTGTCTGTGTCTTTGTACACAGCATCTTTCTGTTGCTTGTGGACAAATCTGCATGATATTTCATGGAGAGGTTCCACATGATCATGGGATGGTCGTAACGTGAAACATACAATCCTTTGGTACTCTTCAGTGATGCACACCTATATGCACTCAATTTGCATGCATACAAACACTCATACGCACGCACATGCAAACAGAAGAGAATGATAATAATTAATTATGATAGTAATAAAAATAGTAATACACTATACACATGTCCAAACAAGAGTCAACAGTATGTACCAAAGTATTCTAACTGTAGTGCTTCTGGAAAAGAAATGTTTTGAGATTGATTTGAAGGCAGTTAGAGAGTTAGAATGTCTTATGTGCATGGGAAGAAAGTTCCAAAGGTGAGGGGCGTAGATTGAGAAAGAACGATAGCCATGAGTTTTACGTTTGTAACGCATACTTTACCTAATCAAAAAACAAATTGAGAAGGTTGTCTTAAGTGGTTGAAGAGTTCTGGGCCAACCTCTGGATGGTACCCCATGTGTGGTTCAGGGTCTTCAGCTCTCCCTCTACAGTTCGCCGCCAGGTGTTTTTTTGGGTCTCCCCCTCTTCCTCCTTCCTTCAGGCGTCCAATGGAGGGCGACACGAGTGATGTTGTCTGGCTCTTTCCTAAGTATGTGCCCTATCCACCTCCATCGCTTTTTCCTGAGAATTGTTTTCATGCTTTCTTGATGGCATTGGGAGAGTAGTTCTTCATTTGAGATGGTGTTTGGCCAGAAAATTCTTAATATTCTTCTAAGGTTCTTTGTGTGGAAGACTGATAGCTTATTTAGGTCACTCTCTGTCATTCTCCAGCATTCTGAGCCATACAGAAGGGTAGAAATAATGCAGCTCTGATATAGTTTGAGCTTGGTTTTGATGCTGTATTGTTGGGACCTCCATACATTGCTTAGCATTCTGAAAGCATTTCTGGCTTTGTTTTTTTAGACGGTTCTTGATGTCATTGCCTGCTCCTCCGTCGTGTCTGACAATGCTGCCCAGGTAGGTGAATTTCTCAGTTGTAGGGAGGGTTTCTCCATCCATTCACTTGAATTGATGAGGGGTTTGGGACATTCAAGGTCATTACCTCTGTTTTCCTTTGACTGATCTTTAGTCCAATCTGTTGTGCAAAGCTGCTGAGGCGGGATGTCTTTTCCTGCATGTGTTGGTGAGTGTGGGAGACCAATGCCAGATCATCAGCAAAGTCAAGGTCTTCTAAGGCTGAGAAGAGTGTCCATCGTATGCCTCTTGTCTGGTCTTCAGTTGTTCGACGCATCACCCAATCTATGGCAAGATTAAAGAGCATTGCTGACATCACACAGCCTTGTCTCACTCCTGTTTTCACTTCAAAACTGTGGTCACTGTTTCCGACTCTGCATGTGAAGTTGTCATAGAAGCTTTTGATGAGAAGGACTATCTGCTGTGGTATCCCACATTCGTAGTATGCGCCATAAGCTGTCTCTGTGGATGCTATCAAAGGCTTTCTCAAAATCCACAAAGTTGATGTACAGTTGTCTCTGCCACTCTGTGCACTGCTCAATTATGTTACGCAGTACAAATATCTGGTCAGTGCATCCTCTTCCTTTTCGAAATCCTGCTTGTTCTTTTCTCAGTTGTTTATCCACTGCATCTGATATTCGCTGAATGATGATCTTTGCAAGGATCTTGCTTGGAATTGACAGGAGGGTGATTCCACGCCAGTTGTTGCAATCTTTAAGTGTTCCTTTCTTGGGGATCTTCACAATTATTCCCTCTGACCAATCATTTGGTATCTATCTTCTTTTCTTCCCATATAGTTATAAAGAGTGGCAGAAGTATTTGGGCCGCAAGATCTGGATCTGCTTTGAACACTTCAGCACTGAGGTTGTCTTGTCCAGGGGCTTTTCCGTTTTTTAGAGCTTTAATGGCAGTCACGATTTCTTCTTTTGTTGGTGGTTCAGCATTGATGTCAAGGTCATCTTCCGCAACTGGAATGTCGGCTTCTCTAAGAGGTGGTGGTCTATTCAGTGTCTCACTGAAATGTTCTGCCCATCGAGTTTCCTGCTCTGCTTCTGTTTGTTAGCAGTCGCCCCTGTTTGTCCATGATCGGTGTATCTGTTGTTCCACGATATTTGCCGCAGATTATCTTGGTGATCTTATATACCTTTCCTTGTTCTCCTTTGTGGCTGCATCTTCTGCTTCATCTGCAAGGGATTCCATGAATTCACGTTTGTCAGCCCTTGATTTCTTCTTCACAGCTTCATTTGTTTCCTGGTACAGCTGTTCATACTTTTCCTTCAATCGTTTAGATTTTGCCTCCATCTTCTGCACCTTCAGGGCTCTGCGTTTTTTTTTCAATGAGCTCCCATGTGTTTGCTGTTATCCATTCTTTCTTTTTCTGTTGTTGTGTGTTCTGAGACAGGTCTCACTGGTTTTCAGGTAAGCTGTCTTTACATGTTCCCATTTGGTGTTGACTTCATCCGAATCTGGCTGTGTGTGGTGATCTAGATCTGCCAGTGCTTGAAATCTGTTCTTCAGCTGCAGAACAAAAGTATTCTTTACTGTGGGGTCTTTCAACTTTTCTGTGTCAAACCGTTGCCTTCCCCGTTCCTGATTCCTGTTTTCCTGAGTTTTCACTTTCAGTACTGCTACCACAAGGTGGTGATCGCTGCCAACATCTGCTCCCCGGTTCACCCTGACATCATGGAGTGAGCGTCTCCAAGTCCCGTTTATCATTAGATGATCAATTTGATTTCTGTCCCTTCCATTAGGGGAATGCCATGTCAGCTTATGGATGTCTCTGTGTGGAAAGAGGGTCCCTCCAATAACAAGATTGTAGGTGGTACATAGTTCTAGCAGCCTCTCACCATTTGCATTCATGATGCCACAGCCCTCTTTTCCCATGGCTCTGTCGTAGTTGGTGTTGTCACTTCCTACCTTCGCATTCATGTCTCCCATGACAATTTTTAAATCGTGCCTTGGAATATTTTCTAATTCAGCTTGTAGCTGCTCGTAGAATTCATCTTTGTCTTGTTCGTCGCTGTCATTTGGGGGGCATAACACTGGATGATAGTAGTGTTGATCTGTTTCCCCTTCATCCTGATTGATGATTCTGCTATTGACAGGTTCCCACTCTATCAAACTGTTTTCTACTCCTTTCTTTAGGATCATGGCTACTCCTTGAAAGTGTTGGTCGTCATCCCTACCTGAGTATAGCACTGTCTCACCTGTGCTAGTTTTTAGTCTTCCCAGAACCTGTCCACCTACTTTCACCTATCCCAAGGATGTGTAGTTTGTATCGTCTCATCTCTGCTGTAACCTGTGCTAGTTTTCCTGTGTCATACATCGTTCTCACATTCCAGAATCCAATCCTGGTTTTGCATTTGGTGTTCAGTACTTCCATCTTCCTGTCAGTGGCTTCCTTTCGGCTTTCACCACTGTCATTCATACGAGTATCTTCCGATGACTCTGGAAGCCCATCACACCCGAGTTTGGGTTCCTTTGTTGCTGTTTCCGTAAAAAAGAGATTTTTTTTTACGGGACAGAGTTGTTAGCCCTGTGCCCAACCCCCAACCTGAGGACCAGTGGATCACTCTTCGTCTGGTCCCTACCCTTTGACCTGTCCGGCTGCCTGAAGAAGACCTAAGAGGTCAAATCGCATCGTGTTTTGTCTTGTGATTCATTTGTTTATGTTTGACGGATTTATTAAATAAAGTTTTAAAGATTTGTTTAGATTTCCGCCTGCAGGCGCCTCACTTTGCATCTACTTTCATGTTCCAGTTCACTTGGCATCGCAACAGTTTTGCCTTCGTAGGAAGGGCCTAATTCTTGAAAGGCCTCCTTTCAGCCTATTTCTCAGCCGTTGGTATCATCAGGGTGATGCACTAAACTGTCATGGTGACCTTCAGGCGAAGGACCAACTCTTTGTCGTCAATTTATTTGAACGACCTTCTCCAATAGAATCAGAATCCGGATGTTCTTGCCATGGACCTTTTCCTTCTCGAGTAAACTCCCTTTTCGCTCGGCTTATTGAACATGCAAAAGTGGACAGAATTGCCTCCGAAACTTTGTTCATGCGTACAAGGCAATCAGTCACGCAACTGAGATCAAGACTTAAATGCTATAGACGAAATAATGTACGGCAGAGATCGCCGTGCTCCTCAACAGAAATAGCACCATATCTCCTAGAAGAATGGGGCAATATTGATTCCTTCAAATTACCAACACACCTCTCATTACACTAGCGCCAAACCAATATAGCAATATCCCTCCCCCGGTACCAAGTAATCAAAGGAAGAGACTTTTAAAGAAATCTTACATAAACGAAAAGAAATCCTGTATCTAATGTAAAAGAATATGCAAATAACTCTACGACCACAGAGAGAGACAAAGGTAGGGGTAAAGTTACCAGAGAGAGAGACAAAGGGAGGAGTAAAGTTACCACAGAGAGAGAGACAAAGGGAGGGGTAAAGTTACCACAGAGAGAGGCAAAGGTAGGGGTAAAGTTACCACAGAGAGAGACAAAGGGAGGTAAAGTTACCACAGAGAGAGAGACAAAGGGAGGGGTAAAGTTACCACAGAGAGAGGCAAAGGGAGGGGTAAAGTTACCACAGAGAGAGACAAAGGGAGGAGTAAAGTTCCACAGAGAGAGAGACAAAGGGAGGGGTAAAGTTACACAGAGAGAGAGAGACAAAGGGAGGGGTAAGTTACCACAGAGAGAGACAAAGGGAGGGATAAAGTTGTCTTCAGAGAGAGAGAGAGAGAGAGAGAGAGAGAGAGAGAGAGAGAGAGAGAGAGAGAGACACACACACACACACACACACACACCACACAGAGAGACACAGAGAGACACAGACAGAGAGAGAGAGAGAGAGAGAGAGAGAGAGAGAGATCTTCATTTTACAAGCATCCCTGATCCCTGCATTTCAACGTGTACCAAGTTCCATTGTAACTATCACACAAAAGCTAATGATTACCACATTCCCACTCTACAGATGAGAGTATCGTCCCCCCCTCCATTGGGGTTGGGGAATATCCATAGTCGACCCGTGATGCATACTTCAGGCCCACATCCCACCAACACAGAATGGCCTCTAATCGTTACAGTTAATCACAATATTCAAAAGCAAAATAATCCAAAACCATTATTCAATTCTTTTGCAACATTGAACTGTAAGTAAGATGACGAGTAAAATGTTACACAATGACAACAAATGGTGACTGGCACAAGGAAAGGGTGGTTATTCACAACTTCACAACTAAACACAACCAATCTTCACAACTAGAACTTGTTGGCTTACAGCATCTCGCAGTCACCACCCCGTGTCTTTAAAGATACACAAAAGAATCTACATTTCCGAAATTAAACAAGTTGGAGGCGCGCCATTACTACACAGTAATAAGCGCACACAAATGTTCAGAGTTGCAAACCCACACTCGTACCTAATCGCATATTCCATCACATATGGACACACATCACACACCGGTGCGGACACTCAACCACACTCGCACACAGGCATACAATCACCTAACTAGACATGATAGCAGGCGCTACGGACGGACACACAGACTAGTGTAACACATAACGATGTAAACATGATAAACAAAATGGTGAGAGTTACAATCGGGATAGACTGACAAACTAACAGAGTAACAAACTGGACAGACAGGCCGACACAGAGATAAAGAGAGCCCACTACCTAAAGCCTGAACTGGCTCGCCGACCAGTGATAGACAGGCAAACGACGTAAAAAAAAAAAAAACCCCGAAGAAACGGTCGGCAAGCGCCCCAGGCACAGGACAGTCGAAAGAGAGGTGAGGGTCGGGACCAGCCACTGGACTGCCAGACAGCAGACAGAGAGAGCATCCCACAAACCTCCAGAGTCACCAAAGACAGGACGGTCCATCAGGTTTGATCATAATCTCATCATCTCCTAAGTGGTCTTGGGGGAGGGGGGGGGGGGGGGGGGGGTGGCATGAGGGACGACCCCGTCGATCCTCTTCTCCATCACGGCCTGTCTTCTGCTTCTCGCAGGAGTTCTGGCAACCTAAGGTTTGTCCATTCTATCACGTTCTCCGACCAGCTCTTTATCTGCCTGCCTCTGCGCCTTCCTCCTTCAAGCGTGCCTTGCAGGACTGTCTTTGTCAGCGAGTCGTGTCGTGCCACGTGGCCAAACCACATCAGCTTTCTCCTCTTGACCGTAACCAAGAGGGGTCCTGCCAGTGTGGTCATCTGCTTTCGGACAGTCGTTGGTTCTGTGCTCTGTTCAGGAGATGTGGAGCAGTCTTCTGTATGGCTTCATTTCATAAGCTTGGATCCTTCTCTCCAACTCTGCTGTCAAGGTCCAGTTCTCACACCCATACAGAGAGAACAAGGGCTGAGAGAACAAGGGCAATGTATAGTTTGAGCTTTGTTGAGAAGCTGATTTTGTTGCTTCTCCACAGCTTTGTGAGCTTTGCCATAGCTGATGTGGCAAAAAAGCTAATCTGACATTAATTTCTGTTGAACAGCGACCGTATTTCGTGAGTGGGGAGCCGAGGTATTTGAATGCTACCACCTCTTCCAGCTTTTGTTCGTTCATTGTGATGTTTGCGGTCTGGTATTAATTGCTGCTGTTCACCATCACCTTGCTCTTTTCTGCGCTGATTTCCACCCCATATGCGCCGGCTCGGTCTTCTAGCCCCCCGCCCCCCCCCCCCCCCCCCCAACCCCCATTAGGTCTTGGAGTCGTCGTTGATTCTGCGCGAAGCGCAGATTACGTATGAGCCTGCTCCCAACTGAGATGGTTGTGTTGAAGTTTTCAATGGCCTCGCGCATGATATTCTCTCAGTACAGGTTGAAGAGGGTCGGGGAGAGCAGACAGCCCTGTCAGACGCGAACAGGTGTATGGAAGAGGTTCCCTACATAGCTGTTTATGAGTACGGCGTTGGTTGCCGAGCTGTACAGTGCATGTATGATCCGGACCAACCCTTCTTCCACGTTGAAATTTCTGAGGACCTGCAACAACCCGTCATGCCAAGCTCAATCGAAAGCTTTCCGAAAAGTCTATAAAGTTGTGGAAGAGGTCTCTCTGTTGTTGAAGGTGTTTCTCAATAATCAGGCGGCAGTTAAAGATTTGCAAAGCTGTGCTTCTTTTTGACTTGAATAATCACCGGCGTTACGACAGAACGAACACAAACTTGGCAAACACCCGTCGACCAGACTCCAACTTCCCCATCAAACATTGGCATAGACTGCCGCAGTCGGTACAGTCGTATATCAGCACATCAGCTTGGGATTCCTTTCTAATATGAAGAACGAATAAAAAGTGAATAAATGAAGATCAATGTTCAATCCAGAAAAAGTGGCATCACTACATCATGATCACCATTACTATGCAGAAAAACAGCCAAGGATACCGCACGATGAACATTGTGGGCACGCGAGCTCAACAACAAAAATCACTCACTCCACTCCAGCTCCTCTCCCCCGACCTTTCGGAGGTTGTCAGTATCTCCCCAGCTACATGGTAAGGCCTTGAAAGGTTCTTATCCATAGAAAGCACAACACAAATAAACAAAACGACCAGTAACTACGCAGGGAAACAAAATGTTGGAAAGCGTCAATATGACAACAATGATACTGTCAGTCTGCTCGATGTTAACTGTCACAATGATAAAGATACTGTCAGTCTGTTTGGCGTTAATGATCCCAGTGATAATGGTATCATTAGTCTAACTGGCTTTAATTATGACTGTGACAATGGGACTGTCAGTCTGTTAGCGTTAGTTATCACAGTGACAGTGGTACTGTCAGTCTGTTGGTGTTAATTATCACAGTGACAATGGTACTGTCAGTCTGTTGCCGTTAATTGTCACAGTGACAATGGTACTGTCAGTCTGTTGGCGTTAATTGTCACAGTGACAATGGTACTGTCAGTCTGTTGGCGTTAAATGTCACAGTGACAATGGTACTGTCAGTCTGTCGTTAGTCACAGTGACAATGGTACTGTCGTCTGTTGATTGATTATCACAGTGACAATGGTACTGTTAGTCTGTCGGCGTTGATTATCACAGTGACAATGGTACTGTTAGTCTGTTGGCGTTGATTATCACACAGTGACAATGGTACTGTCAGTCTGTTGGCGTTAATTGTCACAATGACAATGGTACTGTCAGTCTGTTAGCGTTAGTTATCACAGTGACTATGGTACTGTCAGTCCGTTGGTGTTAATTATCACAGTGACAGCGGGACTGTCAGTCTGTTGGTGTTAATTATCACAGTGACAACGGGACTGTCAGTCTGTTGGTGTTAATTGTCACAGTGACAATGGGACTGTCAGTCTGTTGGTGTTAATTATCACAGTGACAATGGGACTGTCAGTCTGTTGGTGTTATTTATCACAGTGACAATGGTACTGTCAGTCTGTTGGCGTTAGTTATCACAGTGACAATGGTATCATTAGTCTAACTGGCTTTAATTATGACTGACAATGGTACTGTCAGTCTGTTGGCGTTAGTTATCATAGTGACAATGGTACTGTCAGTCTGTTGGTGTTAATTATCACATCGACAATGGCACTGCCACTGTGCTTGGCGTTAATTATCACAGCGACGATGGCACTGTCACCGTGCTTGGCGTTAATTATCACAGCGACGATGGCACTGTCACTGTGATTGGCGTAAATTACCACAGTGACAATGGCATTGCCAGTCTGCCTAGAGTTGATTTATTACTGTGTCAAAGGTAGAGTCAGACTGCTTTGTGTTAATTGTCACAGCGACAATGGCGCTGCCAGTGCTTTATGTTAATTATCGAAGGGACAAAGGCGCCACCAGTGCTTTGTTTTACCTGTCACGGGACAATGGCGCTGTCAGTGCTTTGTGCTAATTGTCATGGGGACAATGGTGTTCTCGGTGCTTTATGTTAATTATCAAAGGGACAATGGCGCTATCAGTGCTTTGTTTTAACTATCACTGGGACAATGGTGTTGCCAGTGCTTTGTGTTAGTTATCACAGGGATGATAGTGTGCCAGTGCTTTGTGTTTATTGTCACAGGGACAATGGTACCTTCAGTGCTTTGTGTTGATTGTCATAGGGACAATAGCGCTGTCAGTGCTTTGTGTTGATTGTCAGAGGAACAATGGCGCTGTCAGTGTTTTGTGTTAACTGTCACAGGACGAAGACGCTGTCAGTGTTTGATGTTCATTGTCACAGTACCAATGCTTGGTGTCAATTATCACAGTGACGATTGTAGTGTAAGTTTCTTTGGTTTTTATTATAACGGCGACAATGCACAATGGACAGTGGGTCACACATGTCACAAACAGAACACATAAACAAAAAAACAACTTCCACATACGATGAACAGAAAGTTTCTCGATCAATGATTTCTTTAGATATCACGTATTTGTTGCTACATAATTATCATCAACATCACTATGCGACAAAGGAAAAGTTTAATAGCTCTCTGAGGGAAAATGCGGTTGGAGGAAACTTCTACATTTTTACCGTTGTCACAATAAGCTGAAGTTCATTAATTAGCAAAAAAATCGCAACTAATTCTGTAGATGCCGACAATTCTTCGAGCAAAACATTCCCATAGTATAGTCAGATTTGGCCACATAGCCTCAGACCTGTTCAGGAAATCTCTCTCTCTCTCTCTCTCTCTCTCTCTCTCTCTCTCTCTCTCTCTCTCTCTCACGGAAAGATAACGCCTGCTTTTCGTTTCGAATACAGTTTTTTTTCTCAGTTTGAGGGTTAAACATAATTATAGATCTACAAAGTCAGGTATGTGATTTGAAGTGCATGCCATGCCAACGATCCATACATTAATGTGCATTACAGGCGCACCATTTCACGCCAATATTTGACATCTTTTCTCTACAAACTGTTGACTAATGGGAAAAAATTACCATGGGCCCATGTCATGGGGTCATGAGTTTTGCTGTATATTTGAATTTCTGTTTACCTAAAGGGGGCCTTTAAAATGTGGGCTATTTTTTGTGTGAACGAGTAGATTTTTTTGAACTGATTGAAGCTTGAAATCTATATGCATGTTTGTGTGTGTGTGTGTGTGTGTGTGTGTGTGTGTGTGTGTGTGTGTGTGTGTGTGTGTGTGTGTGTGTGTGTGTGTGTGTGTGTGTGTGTGTGTGTGTGTGTGTGTGTGTGTGTGTGTGACTGTGGTCAGAGTGACTACAGGTAATTGCGGCTTCTTGTGCTTTGTGTTTGTAGTGGGGTGAATTCTATTCTCACAGGTAACGTTAGTATGTCAGATGGGAACAGGATCTCTAAGAGGAAGGTTCTTTTGGGGAAAAAAATGTCTCAAATGAAAAAGAAGTTGACTAGGCAAAAAGAGGTCAGGAACATGAAGATAAAAAGAAGAAGAATACTGTTGACAAGTTAACAAAAAGGGAAAAAGGAAAAGAAAAAAAATATATTATTGAAAGTCAAGAAGAAGAAGAAGAAGAAGACAAAGTTGAAGAGAAGAAGAAGGAGGAGAAGGAGAATAAGGAGAATGCGAACAGGCAGAAGCCGAAGAGGAAGAAGACAAAGAAGAAGAAGAAGGAGAAGAAGGAGGAGGAGGAGGAGGAGGAGGAGGAGGAGGAGGAAGAAGAAGAAGAAGGAGGAGGAGGAGGAAAAAGGAGAAGAATAATAAGGAGAAGGGGAAAAAAAAAGGAAGTCGAAGAGGAAGAGGACAAAGACGAAGAAGGGAAAGGAAAAGAAGAAGAAAGAAGAAGAAAAAAAAAACAGAGAGGAGAAAGAAGAAGAAAAAGAAGAAGCAGAAAGAGAGGAATAACTGATGACTGAAGATGAAGGTGTAGAAAGGGTGAGGATATCATCAGCAAGATCAAGACTGAAAGTGTGTAAGAGGAGACTGGGTATGTTGGTGTGAAACTTGTGAAAAGATAACTTAGGGATTTACGGAACTTTGAGGTCATGGTTCCATTGAGATGATGTATCAGATGAATGTAGCTTTTCTTTGTGCTGAAAGGAAATGTCATTTAAAAAAACAGTTATGAAATATTATGCATCGAAGAATGTTGGCTGTGGAGAAAGACTAATTAAGAGGGGTTACAAGGAGAAATTCTACAGTATGGAAATGTATATGTGTAAGGTACTCTTGATACATCAATGAAGATGTGAACTGGAGTCATTTTGTGGTTGTGTTATTTATAAAATTTTAGAGTGGAATTATAAATTTATTTCACTTTGTTATGGAACTAGATAGTGCTTGTTGTCATACGGAGTTAAGATGCTTTGGTGATTGTCTAGTTTTTTTTTTTTTTTTTTTAAAGAAAGTTGTGAATTGTGCGTGTGTGTTGACCCGACCCATAATATCACAACCCTCAAGCGCCATCTGTACCATCAAAACGGCGGGATCACTCTCGCTGAACGGAACTCTAACAAAGAAATTAGCTGGGACGAAACACATAAATAAATAATGTGTGCTTCAAGGCCAATAGACCTCTTCTCCGACGGAACGTAAAGATCAGCTCCTCAGGCATAAAAAAAACGAGTCTACAAAGCACTCGTTCGCCCCCATCTGGGGTATGCGTCTTCCGTCTGGGAACCCCACACAGAGAAAAGCACAGCAAAAATAGAGGTTGTTCTAAGACGAGTTGCACGCTTTGTCTTCAACAGACACAGGAACACTTTAAGCCTTAGCAGCATGCTGGATACACTGGGCTGGCCCTCATTGGAGAAACGACGGCAAGCAGTACGACTTCTATGCTGTAGAAAGTGCACCAAGGCCTTGTGCACTGCCCCACCCTAAAGAAAAACTGGTCCCTCTACCTGACCGTAAGCGACGAAGCCACGACACAGAAAATTTCAGATGACCACGTCAAGGACCCAAGATAGAGCTGCTTCCTTCCTGCCCAGAACTATTGAAAACTGGAACAATCTCCCCGCAAGGAACAGTTGAGGCTACAACACTTGACACATTCGTGTCAAGGGCCTCAAAGAGCCCTGATAGACCCCCCTCCCCCCTTCCCATTTCCCTTCCCCCCTCCTATCCCTCAGACCCCCCCCCCCCCTCCCTCCCACTACCCTCTTCCTCCACCCCCTATCATCATCATGATGTAAAACTCAACTATAAAGATACGTCTACAGCCCAGATTTATCTGCAGCGAATCCCCGTTTTAGGTGCCAGAATAATGAAGTTTGATTGTGGGTCCTCGACATTGAAGAACACTGATTACCACCCTTGCAGATTTCCGAACGTGGTCTTTTGATTACGTGCGAAGAAAGGGAGGTGATTCTGTCTCGACTACGGGTGGGACTACATAGATTTAGGTTAATTACACATTTCGGTTAAACTTACTGCAGCCTATTTAATGTTTCATTTTTCTCAAATTTTTGAAAATAGCTTTAGGCGCATCTGTTTTGACAGGCACTTCCGTGATGTGTGTAGCAAGCTGTGCGTGTCGGACTGGCAGGAGGATGAGGTAGGGTTGGGGTCTGTGCGTTGACGTGGCGGGAGTGGGAAGGGGGTGTGGAGTTAATAAGTGGTTTAGGGATGTATGTTTCATCTGTGAATGGTGAGTGGAAAGGGCACTGAGCTGCCAATGCAAGATAGTGTACTTTATGAATGCTATTCATTATTGCCGTTATTCTTTTCTTTCTTTCCTTCTTCCTTCCTTCCTTCCTTCCTTCCTTTCTTTCTTTCTTCCTTCCTTCGTTCCTTCCTTCCTTTCTTTCTATGCGTCTTTCTTTCTCCCTTCTTGCCTTTCTTCCAATCTTCTTTCTTTCTTATGCCGTTTTGATCACAACAACAAAAACGTTGACTGATTCTTTCACTGCCCACTGCCGCAGGTTACCGTGCGGAGTTTGCCGCAGTGAACCTGATGATGTGCGTCAGCATGGTGGTCCTCAGTGTCACCGAGCTCCTGGAGGTGTTCTTTGTGCTGGCCCTGCTGGCAGGCGTCCACAGGGCCTGCATCTTTTCCGTCCCCTTCGCCCTCGTTAATGACCTCCTCCAGTCCAGGGGGTGAGTGGCAGCGTACTGAGAAGAAAGATGATGCTATACTTCACATGCTGCGGATGGTTTTCTGTGCGTAAAAATAACTTGGGATGCCGTGTACTCTAATCGTTGTCTTTGTTGCAAATTTTCGTTGTGTTCTCCGTGGCTGGCCGGTATGATCTACAAAAAAAGGTTAAATTCTTTGCTGTGCTCTTCTTATCCTAAGCAGATCATTGAAGACATTTATTCCTGTACAAAAAGGGATAAATCAGAGGTGTGTTGCTGGTATCCTAAGTAGATTATTGAAGACAATTATTCCGCTACAAAGGTAGAGCTGTGTTACTCCTATCCTAAACAGACTAGTAAATATATAGCTGTTCCTCTATAAAAAATGGGAAAATGAAAGTTGTATTACTCTTATCGTACTGAGATCAGTGAACAAAACTATTTTTGGACAAAAGGAACAAATGAGAACTGCGTTCCTACTGCGGTCTTCACTGATCGGTGAACATAATCGTTTCTCTACATGAAAGGGATGAGAGAGAGCTGAGTTACTCCTATCCTAAGCAAATCAATAAACACATCAATTTCTCTACGACAAGGTATCAATGAGAGAAATGGGCGTTGTGGTAGACAAGTGAACACACAATAATTCTACAAAAAGAGATAAATCAGAGCTGTGGCACTCCTGTCCTTTTGAGGTCAACCAACACAACTATTCCTCTACAAAATAAATCAGAATTGTGCTGCTCGTATCCTTTGGAGATTAATTAAACAAATATTTATGAACAAAAAAGAGTAAACCAGAGCCATGCTGTTCATATCTTTTGAAGGTCAATAAAGACGATTTGCAAGAATCTCCTGTATAGTGCCATGCTGTTCATCTCTTTTCAAGGTCAATAAAGACGATTTGCAAGGATCTCCTGTATAGCTCCATGCGGTTCATCTCTTTTGAAGGTCAATACAGACGATTTGCAAGGATCTCCTGTATATATAGCGCCATGCTGTTCATCTCTTTTGAAGGTCAATAAAGACGATTTGCAAGGATCTCCTGTATAGCTGAGGGAGAATAAGTGGATGGCCGAGTTTAAGTGGGCGAAACATAAGCTGAAAACAGACAGCAATCGGGCATGACCTACAGCCAAGCTGAAGAAGGTGTGGACATGGAGATATACTTTCTTGAGGACAAGGGTGACCTTTTCCCTGTCCTATCTCCCGTGTTACTTCGATGGCTTTACCTCCAAGCCGCACATTTTGGCTCTCCGTCCACAGCCACACCCTTGCTTGTCCCACTGCAGTTCCGGCACCGGCAATCCACAGGAAGTTGTCAATGTCAAGTCGTCCAGAGGCAACCCCACCAGAGGAGACATGCACTGCTGCCAAGTCACTGCAGTGGTGTTCAGTGGTGCCTGTTCTTGTCCATCATACGCAGTACACAACCGACTAAGCCTCCTACTGACGATAATAACTGCTTAGTCGCGAGGCCAAGTGAGTAAGCATCCTCTTCTTGACGGCGTCACCACGTCCGTCCGATGACAGTCCCCATGACTTTACAAAAATAGACTTTGTCATGAACTCACTGATGGCATAGACGTGGAGAGGAAATCGAAACTGGGATCACCATGACAACAGGGCCACATAATTTGAGGCTTTTTTTCCGCTGTTTGATCAGGATGATGATGAAGATGAAGCCATTGAGTTCCATTTTCAATCTGAGACCGCATGACAAAGCAGCACTATGCATTTACTTTCATGCTTGATCCGATGTCAACCAGGCTCGAGAGATACAGACACCTGTAGCGTTCGTCGTCAGAAAATTTGAGAGAGGCATCTAAGCGTATTGTTGACAAACTACTGAGAGGAACATACACTTGTATTCAGAATCATTGGCAATTGAAAGAGCACGACAGCTACAACACTACAAACTGCAATTCCAGAACTGAGTTCGTCTTGCATTCTTCTTAGTGAGTTAGCCATTACTTGTGGTTCTCCGATGAGAAAACTGACTCACTGTCAGTGCTGCATTAGTTTTGTCAATGGAAACGATGTTTGTTTTGGTTTTGTTAAGGATACTAAAATGGTGCTCCTTCCCTTCCAGGCTTCAGAGCGAGGGGACGGAATGGCCAATGTGGGACTGGCCTTCTCTGTGGTCACTGCTGCCATGCCGTTGTCCTACTGCATGCTGTTCATATGGGTGGGACCTCTGGAGGAACTGACGGGCGTGGTAGCTGCCCCTTTCTGGATGGGCTCCGTGACTTCTGTGCTGTCTGCATGTGCTTTCCTGGCCCTGGGCAAGGTGTAGGACAGACACATGGGAGAGCTGCGCAGACAAACAGACGTTGCCTTTTCTGGAAATAAGTTTGTTGAGAAACTATCTATAGAAATAAGAGTATAAACTAGAGCTATAAGCAAGTTGTAGAGATGTTTTGAAATCAGACTGGAAATAAGACTTCTGTCCATAAGCTAGTAAACAGATAAGACAGATTTCTACACAGACGAGTCATTGTGACGGAATGGACAGTTTGCAATTGAAACACTGGACGCCGCTGTATAAGCTTAAAGGGCTCATAGCCTGATGCACTTGATGCAAACACACACACACACACACACACACACACACACACACACACACACACACACACACACACACACACGTGTGTGCGCGCGCGCGCGCGCGCGCACACACACACACACACACACACACACACACACACACATACACACACACACACGTAAACACACACACACACACACACACACACACACACACACACACACACACACACACCAAGCAACGTATTTTTGTAGTGTATTATAAATCGGCACTAGACAGTTTGTTTTTAATAATTGATTGGCTTGAAGTAAGAAAAGGATGCATTCAATACCGTGGCGCACTTTTCATTTCTGGCTCCCCTCTTTGCACATCTATCAGCAAGCTCATTACCCCGAATACCACAATGCGATGGAATCCAATAGAAGGTGACATCAGTTCCTTTACATATCAAAACATGAATAAGATGGCATATTTCATTTACAAGAAAGTTGCTCGAAAAGGCATTTGGAAATTTTATGGATTGCAGAACAGACATTAAATCCACAGAAATAACTTCTTTAAATATTGATTGTGGCAAGTCAATTGAATTTGACAACGCCATAATAACAGCTATCATTTCGGCGACAAATAATGATCTGCCTTTTTTGATGGAACATATCTTTTCAACCATTTGTGATGTATAACAAAAGCAGAACCTGACTGATTATTAGACAATACTGAACCATCTGTGCATATTTTAAGATGTTGATGATATTTCTCTTGCATATGCATCTTTACAGAATACGACAAAATAGTTGGTTGGTTAGTTTTGCTCAAATCAGTGTGATCAAGATCTAAATGTGCCCTGTTTCTTTCCCAAGCTGGAGGAGGAATCAAGGTCACCTTCGCTAACGTCTTAGAACTGACTGTTGACTCTTTCAAAAGATTTTCAAAAGAACCAATGGTAGAATATGACAAAATAGTCTGAGCTCTTTTCGGATAATGAGATTCAGGTTTTATAGCAATCTCATTTTCGTTCACACCCATGAGCGTTAACGCTTCATTACATATTTGGCAAATGTTAGCTTTCTATGTTCGTCTAATGGTAAAATATTAATTTCCTTGTAAGTTTGGTAAGTTGTGGCATGGAACGGAAGACCAAGGCATGACTTTTTATCTATGCTTTGCAACTTTTGTAACAGGTGTTTAGGGGGGTACTGAAGAAAGTCTCTTGTGCATAGCATAATTTTGATCGGATCAGCGATGTGGCTGAATATTTTAATGTGTGTTATATCCTGACACCAGCTTTGTTTACTGATAATTTTCAAAGCGTTTATTGTTTTTCTAGTTTTGTTCAGAAGGTACTGAACATGAAAGTTCCACGTTCATTTAGATGTTAAATATACTCCCTAAAATTAAATAAAGGTTTGTAGTCAAGTGTGACTGCATCCATTTTAAAAGAGGGCAAATTGCTTGTATCAGCGTCATTGCTAAGTAACACCATATATATTTTGTCATTAGAAAACATTAGACTATTCTCAAACATGTATCAACCAAGACTGTGTAATTCAGATCAGTACTTTTTTTGTAGTAATTAAGTGTTCTTTTAAGAGTATTTTTCCTATTGAAGTAATCATGCATGTGCACAGATCGTCGGCATACGGCACAGCTGTGATATTTTTGCTTGTAAGTTTTGGATGATCACAGACTAAAATTAAACAACACTGGAGCTAACACGGAGTCTTGTAGAATTGTCATTTGTAACGATTTAAATTCACAGTACGTATTTTTCTACTTTAACCTGTTACTTTCTGTCTTGAACAAATTCTCTGATATAACAATAAAGATTGCCAGGCAGACCTATGATTCTTAATTTGAAAAACAATCTGGAATGCCAAATATCATCGAAAGCTCTTTTAACATAAAAATGTAGCCAAAACGCTTTTTTTCGTTTAGCAAATTGGTTTTAATTTGTGTTGTTATTTTAACTATATGATCGATGACTGGTCTTCCTTTTCGAAAACCGGTTTGATTGCGTCGTATTACGTCATATTTATCACAGTAATAAATCCATTTCATCAGAACTATTTCTCCATGAGTTTTGAGACATGACATGAGAGGTTAAAGCTACTGGTCAATAACTATTCATATTTGTTGCAGATTTACCTTGTTTTAACATGGGAATTATTACTGACTGCTTCCATATTCCTAGCATAAGATCCTCTGACCAAAATTTTAAAACTATTGTTAACAAAAAAAATTATGAAATTAGTTGGTAAGTGTTTCAACATATCATTTGAAATTGCGTCTAACCCTACAGATTAATTAATCAGTTATGAATCTGTAAACAGCATTCCTCACTTACAAGTGAAAAATATGCACCAATAAGAAATTTTCATTCAAATATTTCATAAATCAAAAAAACTTGACGCCTTTAAAACGAAATATATTAACGAAGCAAAATGTATGAAGAGAACGAAGAATAACCAGCAAGCATCTGCTGTTCGACTGTTTTTCTCTTCAACCACATTTAGCACCATCAGGCATGTCTTTATATGATGTCTTTTCAGATTTAAAGTTTGCCTTCAATGTTGTTTTTTCTTTAATTTGTAGTAGTCCAGTTAAGCATTTACTGTAAGATTATTTGCAGTTATGGTGTTGGGATGTAAAGAGGAACATTTATATACACTTAGATAACCACATTATGCAACACTTGCAGAGTCACAGACATTTATGCATCTCTCTCTCTCTCTCTCTCTCTCTCTCTCTCTCTCTCTCTAATATCAAAGATGCAAACAGACGTAAAAACTAAACTACTACTACTACTACTACTACTACTACTACTCACACACACACACACACACGCACGCACGCACGTGCGCATGCACGCACGCACGCAACATGCACGCACGCACGCAAACATGCGGGCGCGCGCACGCACGCGCGCGTACGGTTTGGGATTGGGGTTGGTTGTATTGAGAGTGAAGACCAGGCCATTGGGAAAGCAAAGGCAGTTAGCGTCTCCGCCCAGGCGATAAGGAGCGACAGCAGCAGCGATGGAGCTCTGTTGGGCTGAAAGGGCTGTATTGGGAAACAAGTGATCCCACCATCCTTCCCTTTCCCTTACGTGAGTGGTTCAGTTCTGCTGCGTCTGTTCCATCATGGAAAGGCTATGATATTACACATAGCAATGTCCTAGAGTGTTGCTCAAAATATGGTCGGATTTGTCCATTTCGTCACTGAAGAATATCTTTTCTTTAATCTACCATGTGGATTTGAATGGATGTGTGTCCAGAATGTTCTCCTTGTTTTGTGTGTCATTTAAGTACAAATTGTGAAACGTTAAGTTTTGTTGGTTGCTTTCTGTCTTTGTTGATTATTGTGTTGGGGATGTTGCAGTCATGTTTTGTGAATGTTGTGCATACTAGCTGTCGTGAAACAAAGTGAAAGGAAACAGTCATTTATCAATTCAACAAAAATTAACGAACTTGATCTCTATAGTGATTCTGCATGGTCCGATCGGAGTCCTCCATTGGATTTACCAAACACACAAACAAGTCGCTCTGAACTCTGTAGTGGATAACGGGATTGAAATGTATGTGCTTATTAAGAGAGGGGGGGGGATGAATGTGAAAAAGTGAGATGAAAGACGTCAAGATACGTGTGTGGTGCTGTGGGGGAAGGGTTGGTGAAGTGTTAGCGGAAGATTAAGGAGGAAACATAAAAGTTATTTCCTGCAATAGGAATGAACAAACTCGTATGCATGTCTCGGCCACCACAGCAATCCATTATTTCTGAGGGTCCATTCATTTCACTGTTTTGTACAATTGTCATGTATGAGCAGGGAACCTTACACTCTTATTCAGCATATAGCAGTGAGTTATATTTTTCATACTGCATATTGCAGTGAGCGATATTTTCATACTGAATAGTGCAGTGAGTTAAGCAATATTTGAGAAGCGCAATGATTATTTTGACTGAAAAAAAAAAGCTGTTGACATTGTATACGCGAAAGCTGTGTTGACTGTCATTTAAACATTGTATACGCGTACCCTTTCTTTGAATTTGTCTGTCTGTCTGTCTGTCTTTCTTTCCATCTCTCCCACACTCTCTCTCTGTCTCTGTTTGTGTGTTTGTCTGTCTTTCTGTGGTTCATGGGGTCATAGAAAGGTTAGACAGGACATAGGAGGTCATGGGGTCATAGACAGGTTAGACAGGACACAGAGGTTCATGTGGTCATAGACAGGCTAGACAGGACAAAGACGAATCATGGGGTCATAGGTTAGACAGGACATAGGAGGTTCATGTGGTCATAGACAGCTCACGCAGGACAAAGGAGGTTCATGGGGTCAAAACAGTTCAGACAAGACAAAGGAGATGGGGTCATAAACTGGTTAGACAGGACATTGGAGGTTCATGGGGTCATAGACAGTTCAGGCAGGACAAAGGAGGTTCATGGGGCCATAGACAGGTCGGACAGGAGAATGGAGGTTCATGGGATCATAGACAGGTTAGACAGGACAAAGGAGGTTCATGGGGTCATAGACAGTTCAGACAGGACAAAGGAGGTTCATGGGGTCACAGACAGGACAGAGGAGGTTCATGGGTGTCATAGACAGATTAAATAGGACAAAGAAGAATCATGGGGTCATATAGAGGTTAGACAGGACATAGGAGGTTCATGGGGTCATAGACAGGTTAGACAGGACAAAGACGAATCATGGGGTCATAGAGAGGTAGACAGGGCATAGGAGGTTCATGGGGTCATAGACAGGTTAGACAGGACAAAGACGAATCATGGGGTCATAGAGAGGTTAGACAGGACATTGGAGGTTCATGGGGTCATAGGTCAGACAGGACAAAGACGAATCATGGGGTCATAGAGAGGTTAGACAGGACATTGGAGGTTCATGGGGTCAAAGACAGGTTAAACAGGACAAAGACGTATCATGGGGTCATAGAGAGGTTAGACAGGACATAGGAGGTTCATGGGGTCAAGACAGGTTAACAGGACAAAGACGTATCATGGGGTCATAGAGAGGTTAGACAGGACATAGGAGGTTCATGGGGTCAAAGACAGGTTAGACAGGACAAAGACGAATCATGGGGTCTGTCATGCGCCCCAGTCAAGAAGAGTGCGCATGATAAATAAACGGACAATGTAAAACGTTATTGTTAATCATTTCACTATACTTGAGTCTTCTAGGGTTGAACTGTAGTGAAAAGCGTTCTGTTGTTAAATAACCTGAGCGTCGCTCAAGGATTTGTATAAGAAAAGAGAGCGTCGGCGGAAAAATGAGAGAGAGAGAGAGAGAGAGAGAGAGAGAGAGAGAGAGAGAGAGCTCTTAGTTGAAAAAGAAAAAGAAATGTTATAACTTTTTTTTTGAGACAAAAGTGTCAAGCGTATTTGTTGTGCCGAACTCGTGTTGGCGAGTTTGTGCAGATAGCACGACAAGAACTTTTTTTTCTGTGATTGGATAAATCAAATTTACCCCGGGTCACAAAGCTTGTTGGACTGAGGTGCCAGACAAGACTGACACTACTCCCGTAAACTTCAAGGAACCTTATACTGACGCTATCATGGGTGGAAGAGTACTCCGCTCTCGGAAGTCGTTACATTATTACACTTAAGATGTTTTGTGGAGACAAACCCTCAAGTTTTTGAAAGGGTAGACATCCTTTTGAGATGTAAACAAGTGAAAAGAGGTGAAGAAAACCGGCATTTGCCAAAGGGTGACAGCGTGATTAATCGGCGTAATGGGCAAAAAAGTTGTAATATGTTTTCTAATTTTTTTTTAAGTATGTCAAAGACGCCGCTAGATTTTTGTAATTTGTAAAGCGCGCCTATTGTGTAAAAGGACTGCTGGATTTGAATGGCGTGAAATAAATTTTTGTAATTGTAAGGTACCCTAACTGTAAAAAAAGGGACAAATAGCCACGAAAGGTATTGAATGAATTTGTGATTTGTATCGGTGATGTGAGCATCACAAATTGAAAAACAGAAAATTAATACATATGTAATTGTTTTCCATGTTTGCATTATTATAATACACAAAGAAGATCAAGAGTGAGTAGAACTCTGGTATAACTGTTTTACATACCAGAGAGAAGAAATTAAGAATTATTGCTTTGATCTTCTAAGTGGAGTCAGATTGTGCAGCGTGCGGAGGATCACTACGTCTTTATGCATGCATGGTGTATGCATGTGAGTACGGTCGTGTGACACAGGGTCATAGAGAGGTTAGACAACAGGACAAAGGATGTTCATGGGGTCATAATCAGATTAGACAGGACAAAGAAGGTTCAGGGGTCATAGGTTAGACAGGACAAAGGAGGTTCAGGGGGTCATAGGTTAGACAGGACAAAGGAGGTTCAGGGGGTCATAGGTTAGACAGGACAAAGGAGGTTCAGGGGGTCATAGGATAGACAGGACAAAGGAGGTTCATGGAGTCATAGACAGGTTAGACAGGACATTAGAGGTTCATGTGCTCATAGACAGATTTAAAGGAAAATTCTCCACACAAGGCTAAAATCAAACATTAAAACTCGAGCTTTCGCCCACAGGCTTCATCAGGATATTGTGATCAGCTAACAAACAGAGTCAAGGAAAAAACAGTTCAGTGTTGAGCATTGCAAAGCAAGAACACAAACTCAATGCAAGAAGAGAGAGAGGGGGGGGGGGGGGGGGGGGGGGGGGGGGGGGGGGGGGGGGGGGGGGGGGGGGCCGGCGGTGGTGGTCGCGGAACAACTGGCAGAACAAATAATGAAAGGATGGGAAAACCGGAGGAGGGGGGGGGGGGGGTGGTCTAGGGATGGGGGTAGATGAAGGATGGAAGGAAGGAAGAAAAGAGAGAGAGAGAGAGAGAGGGGGGGGGGGGGGACTGAGAGAGAGAGAGAGAGAGAAAGGACTAGAGAGTGAGGGAGAGAGAGAAACACAAAGGCAAAGACAAGAACACAGAGAAAAAAAGAGAGAGAAAGAGAGAGAGAGAGAAAGAGAGAAAGTCACAAAGAAGAACAGAGACAGAGAGAAAGGGGGAGAAAAGGGGGGGGGAAGAGAGAAAGAGAGAGAGAGAGAGAGAGAGAAAGAGACGACAGAGAGAGAGAGGAGAGAAAGGGGTTGGGGGACAGAATAATAAAAGAAATGTATGTAGAACTAGATGTTTTCACAAATGGGAAAATGAACGAATTGGAAAAAAAAAAAAAAAAAAGGGGGGGGGGGGGGGGGGGGGGGGGGGGGGGGGGGGGGGGGGGGGGGGGGTAGAGGAGAGGAAAAGAAGTAAGGAAAAGGAAGCTATTGTGCAACTTACATCAAGCAGAATTTCTAACTAGTGAACAACATTGTGCTATAACCAGTGCTTATACTATTACACAAGACAAGCTTTTTAGCATTAAAACACTTCAATAAAATCAAATTAAACAAGTTCACTTATTAATTATTCAGAAAACGATATAACATCAGACTAACCCCTCACTCCCCCCCCCCCCCCCCCCCCCCCCCCCCCCCACACACACACACTCACACAATCCCCTCCGTAGGCACCAGTCTGATCCCGAAAGGACCATCACCCTTTATATTTCATATTGCTGCCAGATCTCTCTCTCTTCCTTAAGGTATGAAAGATATCCGTCCTATAATTGAGCCCATTGAAAATGGTTCCAATATTTGCCTGCCAAAAAGTTTTTCTATCCAATAGATTTTCTTCACTGTGCACTGTTTCAATGGCATGGATGGAAATAAATTGAAACTGTTGATCATTTGGGTGTGGAAGTTCGGTTACATGTTTGGCCACTGCACATTTATTGATCTTTTTCAATTTGATATCGGACTTGTGGTTGGCCCATCTGAGTTTGAGGTTTTTTGTGGAGCCAATATACCATTTATTTGGATGAATTCGGCACTGCAGTACATATATTACATTTGGCGTTTTGCATGTAGATGCTGCTTAATTTTCCAGCATCTGTTGTCCCATGGACTTTTAAAGAAAGAAGGGTAGAAGAGTGTTCACAAGTGTCGCATCTTTTAGCAGCGCACGGAAAAAAGCCAGGTTTGTTTTGAGGGCCGTGTAGTGGAAATCTTCTAGGGACAGTGGGTTTAAAAAAATTTCTCCTAAATTTTTACGCTTCCTTTCTGCTGAAATGATAGTATTTTTTGGGAAAATTTTTTTTATTCTTGGTTAGCATACAAGATGTGCAGATTGTTACGAATTATTTTAGATTTTGAAGGAAGTCTGGGGTCATATTGGGTGACCCATGCTATCTTTTTGCCTTTCTTTTTCCTCTCAGTAAAACAGTATTTCCTGTCTATTCTTCCTCGCTCCTCTCCTGCTAAGCTGAAATAATGAGCATATTCATCAAGTCTTTTACCAAGGACATCATTATCACTGCAAAGCATCCTCAATCTTGTTCCTACTCCAAGTAACAGTCCCCTGAAAACTGACTGTGGGTGACAACTAGTTCTAGGCAAGTAGCTGTGGCAATGTTTTGAGTTTACATCCGTTTGGATATAGATATCTTTGATAGTCAGTTTGAGGTCAAGATATTGGGCCTCCTTTGTTGGGGTTACTGTCCATTTGATGTTGGGTGGGTGTAGGTTTTGAATATGTTCATTAAATCTATCTATATGCTCTTTATCCAAAAGAATGGTGATCCCATCATCCCTATATCTTGTCCAATCCAGGCTTTTATCAGCGCTTGCACCCTCCTTAGTTTTGAGGGAGGATAAGAGTGGGACAGGGGAGTACTGGGTCAATTTCTCATCTAGCTCTGCCATAAAACACATCTACATATTCACAAGCATGACAAGGGCCCATAGCTGTGCCATGAATAAGCTTGGCAAAAAATAGTTTCCCCTTTCCCATCAGTGAATTGAGAGCAATTATTGTCTAGGGCAATTTGGAGGGCTTCTAAAACACATTTAGTGGGGATGCCTGACTTGCTAGGATTTTGTTCTAAGGCTGACTTTAGTGCAGGAACACCAAAAGTATTATCTACATTGGGAAATAAAGAAATGACATCACATACCACAAAGGTGGCATTCTCAGGCAAGGGGGCGACAGTTTGATTAATTTTTTCAATCTTTTGCAAAAACTCTTTAGTATCAATTACTTGATATTTAAGATGCTGAGTCAGGTGACAAACAGACTGTTGTACAAACTTAGACAATGCATGCATAGGGGTACAAATTGAAAAAGATCAATAAATGTACAGTGGCCAAACATGTAACCGAACTTCCACACCCAAATGATCAACAGTTCAAATTTATTTCCATCCATGTATATATATATATATATCTAATGCTGAACAATTAAGTAGTGGGAGACTCCTCCTCCACTGTCCTCCTCCAGGTGCCGAGTGGTCTGCCTCGCTTCCTCTTCCCCGGTGGTGCCCATCTCAGCGCAGTATGAGGGAGTCTGGTCTTGCCCATCCGAAGGATGTGTCCCAGCCACCTCCACCGCCGCTGCTTCACCTCGGCCACAATGTTGTTTATGCCGGTGCGCCTTGACACTTCCCTGTTGGTGACACGCTGCTGCCACTGAAAGTTTCAGGATTCGGCGAAGACACCTTCCTTCGAAGCCTCTGAGCCTGCTCTCAATCTTCTTGTTGGTTCTCCATGTCTCTGAGGCGTATAGGAGTACTGAGCGTACGTTGGACCTGTAGATCTTCAACTTGGTTTTGGTTTCCAGGACAGCTGACTTCCAGATGTTTTTCAACCCGCTGAATGCCCGAGCTGCGAGTCCTATCCTGGTTGAGATCTCCTGCTCGATGTTGCTATCGGCCGAGATGTAGCTGCCGAGGTACTTGAAGTTTCCACCTCCTCTAGAGCTGAGCCTCGCACACTGGTCTTCTCTGCGCTCTTCGTCTTCACCCTTCATGATCTTGGTCTTGTTGGGGTGAATCTTGAGTCCCACACTGCTGGCTATTAGGTCCACTCTTGATGTTTTTTCCTGGATGTCTTTCTGGGCGTGCGACAGCAGTGCAATATCGTCGGCGAAGTCGCAGTCTTCAAGCCTGGCTGTCAGTCCCCATACAAGCCCTCTCGCCCTATCGCTGGTGGCCTTCCTCATCACCCAGTCAATGACGACAAGGAAAAATTGTCGGCGAGATCACGCAGCCTTGCCTGACCCCGGTCCGGACGTGGAACCACTCGCTCTGCTGTCCATCATGTCGCACACAGCACTGGTTGTCTGTCTGCGTACATGTCCTGTAAGATGTTGATGACTTTAAGAGGAAACCCGTAGGCTTCCAAGATCTTCCACAGCGAAGGATGATGAATGCTATCGAAAGCCTTTGGAAATCAATATAGTTGATGTACAGTGATGAATTCCATTCGATGGACTGTTCCACAATTGTTCGTAAGACACAAAGATCTGGTCTGTGCAACTTCTCCCGCTTCTGAACCCTGCCTGTTCTTCTCGTAGGGTTCTCAAATGGCTTGCCTCATGCGCTGTAGAAGGACACGGCAGAAGATCTTCCCTGGGACGGAGAGCAAGTTGATTCCCCGCCAGTTGCCGCATTCAGAGAGGTCGCCCTTCTTGGGGAGCTTCACTATGATGCCTTTCTTCCATGTGTCTGGAACTTTCTCCTCTTCCCAAACCTTGTTGAATAGTTTCACTAAAGCCTTTGCGCTCGTTTTGGGGTCTGCCTTCAGCATGTCTGCCGTGATTCTGTCTTCACCTGGTGCCCTGTTGCCCTTTGTCTGCCTGATAGCCTCCACAATTTCCTGTTGGGTAATGCGTCCACGTCTCATCTCTAAGTTGAAACCCATGTCTTCGATGGTGGCTTCCTCATCTGGGTCCGGTCTATTTAATATCTCTCTAAAATGTTCTGCCCATCTGTTGAGTTGGTCTTCGTCTTTTGTCAAAACTTTCCCGGTCTTGTCTTCACTACTGTGGTTTTGCTGGTGAATCCGCCTGTTAGGGCCTTGGTAATTTATAGACGGTCCTGGAGTCTCCTTTCTCTGCTGCAGCTTGGGCCTCTGCTGCTAAGTTGTCTGCAAACTGTCGCTTGTCTCTCCTTGTGCTCTTCTTCACTTCTTTGTTTTTCTCTTTGTACGTTTCGGCGGATGTTTGTCTCTCATCTTCTGTTCCAGTGAGCGTGCCGAGTTTTGCGATCTTTCTCTCCTCTATGAGTTGCCATGTGGTGTCTGATATCCATTCCTTCCTCTCTCTTCTTCTGTAGCCCAGCACGGCCTTGCTGGTGTCTATGAAAGCTTTCTGTACATTGTCGCACAGAGCGTTGATGTCATCTGCTGGTGTGCTGTCCAGGACTTGGAATCTATTGGAAAGTTCAATGGTAAACTGGCTTTTCACCTCCTCACTGGTCAGTTTCCTCGAGTCAAAGAGTCGTTCACTTTTCTTTTTTGTGTTCTTCTTGAGCTTCAGCTGGAGTCTGCATAGCACAAGATGGTGATCACTGCTAGCGTCAGCTCCTCGAATGGCTCTACGTCCTTCATGGAGCTCCTCCACTTCTGGTTGATGGCAATGTGGTCTATCTGTTACTGGTTCTTCCATCTGGTGATACCCATGTCAGTTTGTGGATGGTTTTGTGTTGGAAGATGGTACCACCTATCACCAGACCATTTTCAAGACACGCATCTGCAAAACGCTGTCCATTGTCATTTCTGTCTCCCACTCCCTCTTGTCCCATGCAAGTCTCATACCCGGTGTTCTCCGCTCCGACTTTCGCATTGAAGTCTCCCATAAGAAGTAGGATGTCATGCTGTGGTGTCTTGTCTATCTGTTCCTGTAGGATGTTGTAGAACAGGTCTTTTTTCCTCCTCCTCGTGGCTGCTCTGTCGGTGCGTAACACTGTATGATGGTGGTCTTGGTATACTTGGAGAAGAATCTGGCTGTGATGATTCTTGAGTTGACTGGCTCCCATCCCATCAAGCTCTTCCTGGCCTCCTTATCCATGATGATGACCTACTCCCTCTTGATGTTGCCCGTCGGTGCGACCAGAATAACATACTGTCTCTCCTGAGCCAAGGGTCATGATGCCTGAGTCCGTCCACCTCATCTCACTGATTCCTAGGATGTTCAGTCTATACTTCTTCATCTCTTTCACCGTCTGTGCAGTCTTTCCAGCTTCATACAGCGTTCGCACATTCCAGGCTCCCACTCTCACCTCTTGTTTGGGATTCGCTAAGGACATTGTCGGAGCAGAAGCTTCCTTTCGGCTTTCACTCCTACTCGTCATACAAGGCATTGCCGCATCTGCCCTGAGCTCGTCCCCCGAACTTTGATTGGATCTTGTTGGCGTTTCTGTAGCAAAGCTTTTTTTTACGTGGCGGGTTGCTCGCGCGCGCGCGCGCGCACACACACACATACACACACACACACACACACACAGCAACTTCAACAACACTGAGGAAGAAAAAAACTACACACACACACACACACACACACTCACACACAACACACACACACACACACACTCTCACACTCACACACACACACACACACACACACACACACACACACACACGCACACACACACACAGACACACACACACACACACACACACACACACACACACACACACACACACACACACACCACACGCACGCGCGCGCGCGCGCATACACACACACACACACACACACACACACACACACACACACACGCACGCACGCACGCCCCCCCCCCCACACACAAACGCACATGCACGCGAACACACACAGACACACACACGCATGCACGCACGCGCACACCTCTTCCCCCCCCCCTCGCGCACACACACACACACACAGAGACTTAACATATATAGTACATGTACATCTATAAATGTATGCAGTGCAAAAAATATTACCAAGTATATCTCTTTGCGTGTCGCGATGTCACTACCCGCAACTGACCTACATCACTCTTTTGATGTCAAAAATATATTAGCAACGGCAGATTATCGTGCGTCCATACCAGAAACCAGAATACATACGTAGATAATTATAAGCAAATAGTTCCATTCAGGTGTCATCAGGATTCCGGGCATTTAGGTCAGAAACAGAAGTATAAAAGGCCCAGTCTTTATGCGTTCTGGAATCTTCACCACAAACTTTCTTCTTGTGTTCTTCAGTTTTGTACCTTTACTCCACTTCATTTATAAAACAAGAAGCACTTGGAAGTGTGTTGTTCATTTTAGCACTTAAATATGCATTTTTTTTTTTTAGCAAACAAGATAGTAAAGTCTGTAGTAGTGTCAATGCTAAATCTAAATTTCACTCCAAATATAACAAAAATTTCACTCCGTTTCATTCTATATCTATTTCATTTCATTTTAGATGACAATAGACTTTTTTCATTCTGACCAAGGTCTGACCAAAATTTATTTACTGATACACATCGATATAGAAAAAATATTCAACACAATCTCTTTCTTTTCTTCTTTCTCTTTTTTTTTTTATTTTTTTTTCTTTTTTTTTTACAGAAGTTGCAGCGATCATCACTTACAATTCCCATTTCTTCGAGAACTGTGTTTGTTGCAATAATTCTGTGTACAATTCGCATTTGCGGCCATTTCAGTTTGATATCCTTAACTGTACTTAAGAAATACGGCTTTCTAAGCTATTCTACGATTAAGTTTTTCATTCCATTTCATGCAACATTTTGGTTCTGTGTTATTAGCAATAAGAATATCATAATAATACCTAGCACATTTTTGTACCGCACACATCTCCTTTAATGTTAAATCTTGTGAGATATTATCTTTAATCAGAAAAGTGAATTTCTGTATGTAACTTTTTACAGCTCTTTTTACCCCTCCCCTCCCTGCATTCACCTCCATTTTTGGAGTCGACCTCCTCTGCTATCCCTCCTACGTTCATCTCCCTTTTTGGAGTCGACCTCCACAACCCCAAGGCTTTCATACAGTACCAAGGGGATGAATGGCTGTTGGGTTAAACAGTCTCGAACTGTATGCAGTTTGGCCCTAGGGCGACACCAGGCAGACGGACTTCATATATGAGGGCATTCCCTACATGTATGAACATCCATTGCCCTGCCCTGTTAAAAGGCTCTGTCAGGGCGACCGCTTAGACCCCTCAACACTAAAAATACCTTCTTATGGGTTCTCAAAATACTGTGTCTCGCTTGCACCATGGGGATCTTTGGGTACAAGTTTTGGGACTTTAAACTGGAACCCCCCAAAACAATAGTCGGCGTTGCAAAAGAGGTGGGAGAAGAAGGAAGGAAGGTAGGTAGGAATATAAGAAAAGCTGGAAGGCTATCCAAGAAATGTTTCTGGATTTGTACTTGGAACTGCTGCAGTGCCCGAAAGAAGATTTCAACAACTGAAAAACTAGCACGTGACTTTGATGTTCTGTGTCCACAAGAAACTAGAAGTGCTGTGCACAGACCATTATTTTGGATGAATTCATAAATCTTTCAAAAGTATGATGGACGAAGACTAGTTACGATAATAAAAAACAACTTGAAAAACAAACTGTCTGTGACAGACTTGGAAAAAATGTGTAATAGTACACGTGAACTAAAGGATGTAAGGCTGGAAAGACCGGATAGTAATCAGAAAAGCCTTGTACTCGTCAATGCATACATACATCCAGGTACCCACACATTTAAAAACGGCTTGGACCTTTCTGGAGGAAACAGAAAATGAATTTGGAGACTCTGTTATACTATGTGAAGATCTTAAAGCATGGTCAAAATTGTAGGATCAGCATGGTACAGATCCTCAAGGAATTGTGCTGGAAGAGATGTTGGATGAAGTACTTCTCAATGCACTGACAATATCTCCAACACATAAAGGGCAGCAGGGTGACACTGACAGTGCCATGATTTTGCACTCATTGGACCAAAATGCACAGCAGGCATGAGCGTTGGAGCACTTCTACATCACAGAAGTGACAATTTCCCTGTCGTATTCAGTTTACAGAAACAATCAAAAGTTGAACAAACAACACAAAAGGACCCTTTTCAATATGAAAACAATGAAAGGAATATCATGGGAAAGTTAAGGAGTAGAAGATGCAAAAGAAAACAATAGCACATCCAAACAAATCGTTCACCCCCTTTTGTGGAATATAGATACGGAAACAACCTGGAAAGAGAAACGCAAGGCTGTAAGAATTTGGCAGAGAGAAATAAGAAAACCTTGCCCTGATCCAGCTATTAAAACAGACTTGGGTAAAAACAAACAAACAAAACAAACTGAACAATCCGAACGTTTACCTGAAGAAGCAAAAGAAAAACCAAATGGCAAACATTTTGTATGTCACTTAATTATGACTCAACATTCACTCAGTTCTGGCAGTTTCATAATGGAAGGAAAACATAAAACAAAGACAACCCCAGATATCTTAGACGCTGATGGGACCGTAAAACTCAAGACAAATGTGGAGAAAGGGTCGGCTCTGCTAAACCTTTCATGAACAGAGTGATCATAGAAGTTTGGAGGATAAGAAGAAATATTTGACCAAGTTAAAACAACACCTAGCTCATACTGGCAATAGTGATGAAAATACAGCGTCTAAACTGGATGATGCAATAGCTAGATACACTAAGGATAGTGCTCCAGGTCTAGACAAAGTACGGTATCCAGTTAACAGCTCTCAGAGGAGGACAGAGTCCATCTCTTCAGTCTCTGCCAAGAGAGTCTCGATAAAGGCTATGTCCCAGAAGACTGGGACACACAGTTACCTGAAAGCCTTACCAAAACCAGGAAATGATCAGCATCGGCTAAATGGCTACCGCATACTCACTATGCAAAATGTAACAGGAAAGCTCACGGAACGAATCATAGCAAGAAAAACTCGCAAGAGACCTTGGAAATCGACAAATCCTCCCATCAAATCAAGAAGGCTACAGAACAGGTAAAAGCATATGGGGAAATACGGCCACTTTTGCCTATGAAGTATATGAAGGATTCCAAAGAAAGGAAAAAAAACACTGGCTGTTGCGACAGACCTGAAAGATGCATATAACAAAGTCCAGTTCTCGCTTCTCATGGCACTACTCCTTGACTATGAAGTCAGCAGGACACTTACACGATGGATAGCGCAGCACTTTAGGAGCGAACCGTCATCCTACGATTTGGAGATTGGACGTCTGAGCCTCATCAACTTTCTATGGGATTGCCTCAAGGTTCTCCTCTCTCCTAATTTATCCAATGTTTACACTAAAGGCCTTGCAGACCTAAATAGAA
>JADBJO010007617.1:42153-47153 GCA_016801955.1 Conus betulinus | reverse complement strand
ATTCTAATTTTGATATCCGTAGTTAAAACCTTATCTCTTTCCTTTTTTTTCATTCGGATAGACAGCTCATTCGTTTAAAAGTTTGTTATTCCAGACTGAGTTTCCTGAATGTATGGCGGATCTTTTAAAAGTGAACATTTAAATTTCCAGACGTTACCACGTGTTGTTCCTTTACCAAATGACACAGATCACCATGGAATAATCTGTTCGATAGCCGGGCAGAACATCGGTATCTACATAGAATAAATAGAGATAGGCTGCTGAGAGGAAAAAGTCAAGTCTGCTTTGTCGTAGTGGAGAGCGTTTTCGTTCAGTCAGGTAAAACGTCTGCCTTCTGGATTATCTCCCCTCCAAATATCATTCAAATCTAATTCAGTCATCATTTCTTCGAAAACCTGCCTTGTTTGGGGATTATTGACGTGTTTTATTATTATCATAATCGTGCACCGGGTCCAATCATTTACTATAATTACATACCTATTTTTAGTTTTTTATGGTTGCGAAGAGATCTCGATAGAAAAGAGGATTATCCCTATTAGGACCCGTGTACGTTAAGAGCACGCAATCTCTTTCCATTGCCCTGAAAAACATTATACCTACTCACCATTGTTATCAATTTTGACAGTTTTAACCTGAAATTCAAAATTATTGATGAGTAATACTGCCACCCCTCTCGAATTGCGTTTAAAGGAGGGAGACATGTTTTGTATCCCCGTTCAGCTTTTACGTATTTTCCTTAAAAAAAATCAAAATGTGTATCTTGTAGACAATAAATGGAAAAAGATTTTTGCCTAATGTAGTGGCGCCTGCCATATTGCACACATATCAAGATTACTTTTTACATAGTTCATGCATAATGTTCCCGTTCTTTACTATCTGTTTGACATTGTGCTATTGCATTTCATCAATCATCAACAGGAGTCTAAATATGTAGGGAAGTGAACTCGTTAGTCTCAAAAGGTTGTAAAGGACAGGAAAAAGGAGGTCAAAAAGTCATAAATGTGAAGTATTTCACAGTGCCATAACTAAAATATTGCTTTAGAATAAAACAACAGTTTATTTTCATACACATCTCCTCACCCCGCGAGCCTCCTCCATCTCCTATTCAAGGCAAGGACTGTATACAACAGTACATTCACACAATTACGCACACGCGAACCGACATGGTTGGAGAGTGGAGGACACAAACAGACCGCACGACATGGCAAAGAGGAAAACAAAAGAAAAGAAAAGAAAAAAAAAGCGAACCAAATAAAGAGCGCAGATGCGCAAACACAAGACCGGTCTCGCGCATCCGCGCACGCGTCCACATCATATCCAGGAGCCTCAAAAACATCGCACCGTTCCCCAGTGCCAACTTTCTCTCCGCCCCCCTCTCCCCCATCTCTAGGTATAAATGACACTGACGGAGAGAGAGAGAGAGAGAGAGAGAGAGAGAGAGAGAGAGAGAGAGACGCTTCACTGACGACATCATAGGTATCACCACAAGCACCAAGGCTGAACTTCTAGATTTCATACACTTTGTGTCTTCATTCCACCTAGCTCTGAAATTCACCTACACCATCTCTGAAACAACTGTATCTTTTCTAGACATTGAAGTGTCCATCACCAGCACAGATCAACTGAAAACATCAGTATTCTACAAAGAAACTGATTCACATTCTTACCTCAGTTCACATCCAGCCACCCACAGTCGACCAAGAAGAGTATCCCTTACTCTCAATTCTGTCACCTTAGAAGACTGTGCAGCAATGACGATGACTTCAAACTGCAGGTCAACTGGATGTGTTCCTTCTTCAGAAGGCGAGGATACCCTGAAGCAGTCATCATCGATGCCGCCAATCGTGCCCTTCGCACCCCCAGAACTCAGGCCATGACCCCATCTCAGAACAAAGATCAGTCAGACCGACCAGTCCTTACTCTGACCTACCACCCACACAACCTCCCAGTTAAAAAACATCCTTGTGAATAACTTTGACATCCTGCAGAAAGACCCCAAACTCAAGTCCACCTTCGACAAACCCCCACTAGTGGCATACCTGCGTGACACCAACCTCAGGGATCATCTAGTACGAGCCACTTACAAAGACTCACCAAGCAGCTCTCCACCAGGAAACCACCGCTGCAACAAACCCCGATGCAAAACCTGCCCCTTTTTAAATACAACCACTACACCTTCAGGGGCCCATCAGGCAAAAGTTTCACCATCAGATCCCCCTTCACTTGCCGATCTTCCAACCTTGTGTGTACATTCTTTCATGCAGCCTCTGTTCCAAAACTCTACTGTGGTGAGACCTACCGTACCCTGGATGATAGATTCAGGGAACACCCCAGGCTGTCAACCAGAATAAGGACACCCCCATAGGTACACATTTCAATAGCCCTGGACATAACGTGTTTCATATGTCAGTCTCTGCTGTTCACCAAAACCACTCAGATGCCATACACCGTAAATTCCTTGAATCATCTCTGATCTCTAGGCTAGGGACGCTCACTCCCCGTGGACTGAACATCAAGGACTGAGGTGGTGGAGTCCCCATTTTAGCTATACAATGTGGACTGCCTGAATGGCCGTTGGAGGTCCTCCTTTTTTTTTCTTTTTTTTTTTTTTTTTTGTTTTTTTTTTTTTGTTTGTTTTGTTTTTTCAACATGCCGGCAGCTGGATAGGGTACATAGCTTGTTTGTGGTCTTCAGCACTACCTTACCCTTGTTGTTTTTCAAAAAGTTTTTTGAGGTTGAAAAAAATTGTTTGCGGTTGTGCATGTATATATCATATATATGCCTAGACACCCTAAGGTATGCATATCTTTATGAGTTGTAAACGTGCTTCTTCCCCCCCCCCCCCCCCTTCCCCCCCCCCTTCCCCCCTCTCTCTCTGCCCCTCTCTATAATGGTAGGTGTGTGGGGGTGGGTGATGCCGGGAGGGTGGGAAGCGCGCACATGTGTGTGTGTGTGTGTGTGTGTGTGTTTTCTCTCTCCTCCCCTTCCCCCTCCCCCCCTCCCTTTTGCCCCCTCCCTCCCAACAACAACCATATACTTTCAAACCCAGATTTTCTCTGATTTCTATTCACTCACCTTTCTTAGCCTGTGTCTACCCAGCCTCCTTTCCTCTGTGTGTGTGTGTGTGTGTGTTCGTGTTCTTCTTGTCACTTCAGAATTAATGTGACGTCTTTTTTTTTTTTTTTTTTTCTGCGCCTCCCCGTTCTTTACGTCATTAACACAGCAAAATTTGCGTGTGCTGTCGTGGGTCCTCAGTTTCATGTCACTTGTGTATTGTTTTTTGTTTTCTTTTTGACCCTCCTTTTGTTTTAGTCTTTACCGCCAATCTTCAAATTGTATAGTTCTGAAAAAGACCCAGTCAAGTGTTATCAATACAGAAGAGAACGTTTGACCACTACAGTCAACTACTACTACTTCAAATTTTATAGTTGTTCTCTTCTGTACGTGCCCCCGTAGTGGTCACATATTCTCTTCTGTAAGTGGCCCCCTTAGTGGTCACATATTCTCTTCTGTACGTCCCCCCCCCCCCCCCCCCCAGTGGTCACGTATTCTCTTCTGTACTCGGCCCCCAGTGTGGTCACGTATTCTCTTCTGTACGTGGCCCCCGTAGTCGTCAAACGTTCTTTTCTGTACGTGGCCCAGAGCCGACAACTAGCAGTGAAGCTAAAGACACATTGGCATAAGCGAGCCTGACCAGTCCTAACCGGTTTTATCTAGAATGGTTCAGTAACGGACGTGTAATGCCATGCTGAGTTTGGAGTTCACTGCTGCAAATCAATCAACGAGAATATGACAAAGCATCATGATCATGACAGAGATGGTTGTTAATGGGACTGTGTTCAAGTTGTCATGTCATCGTGTCCTTGTCACGCTGTTTGCATGAATACGATAAGGTGATTTTCTTAGGAGAAAAATGGTATAATGAGGTATTACGATAATCTGGTCAGAAAAAAGAGCTCAGTCTCTTCTGTCTCCCCACTCCTTCCCTACTCAGCCCCCCCCCCCCCCCCCCCCCCATCCCTTTGGTTCTCAAAAACGAACCCTTCCTCTCACTATGAGATTCATGAAGTTGTGATGTGATATTGCCGCAGCAGCTAAAGTAAGTGAGAACCGACTGAGGCTGTGTTCTGAAAGTAAGACTTTATATTACTTAAAGAAAAAAGATACTTTGCAATGTATACGCTGCGCGCGCGCGTTGTGTGCTCATCATGTTTCATTGACTTTAGGAAGGTGTCTGGCCTGTTTTGTTTGTTTGTTTATTTTTGTTTGTTTTCTTTCTTTCTTTTCTTTTCTTTTCTTTCTTTTTTTTTTTATTATTATTTTTTTTTTTACTTAATCCTGTGTGGGACAGAGACGACGCTAGTAACTCACAACATTAAGTTTAGTAAATTTTCTTTAGTTGATCACCACGTACATATCATCAGATTAAAGTTCGTGTTTTCATGAACGAAAAAAAAAAAAAACAAAAAAATCTGTTCGCTTTAGTGTTTTTGTACTCCCCAGTTCTTATAGAACAGGGAGTACTTTAGAATGGGAACGAAGAAATGCTGTCTGTGTGTCTGTCTGTGTCTGTGTGTCCGTGGTCAAAATGTGTTTCCACTCGCTCCGGACAAAAGCTACTGGGCCGATCTTTCTGAAAATTTGTAGGTATGTTCATTATGGGCCACCAATGATGCCCGATGTTTTAGTTCACCGCTATAGCCGTTACTAGCGGATGTAACGGCCTGTAACGATTTTTCTTCTTTATGGAATATCTCAGAAAGTACTTGGCCGATCTTTGTAAAAATGAGCAGGTACGTTCATTATGGGTCACGGATGATGCTCGATGTTTTAGTTTACCTCGTTATAGCCGTTACTAACGGCCATAACGGCCTGTAACGGTTTTTCATCTTTATGGAATATCTCAGAAAGTACATGGCCGATCTTTATGAAAATTAGCAGGTATGCTCATTAGGGGTCACAGATGATACCCCGATGTTTTTAGTTTACCCCGTTATAGC
>JADBJO010007617.1:34653-37153 GCA_016801955.1 Conus betulinus | reverse complement strand
ACGTGTAATACTGTCTAACCTGTGTGTACAATGAGCTCGTGTAATACTGTCTGTGTGAATGCAATAAGCACGTGTAACAGTCTACCTGTGTGTACAATAAGCTCGTGCAATACTGCCTGCCTGTGAGTACAATAAGCACGTGTAATACAGTCTACCTGTGTGTACAATGAGCTCGTGTAATACTGTCTACCTGTGAGTACAATAAGCACGTGTAATACTGTCTACCTGTGTGTACAATGAGCTCGTGTAATACTGTCTGCCTATGAGTACTATGAGCACCTGAAATACTGTCTACCTGTGAGCAAAGATACTTTCCGACTCCGGGTTGTTCATGTTTTTGTGTGTATTCTGACACAGAGTCTAATGAAATTTACCTGAGGGGAATTTTCGGCCAGCTATTGCTGGTCTTCATCAGCCCAGACTGACTGATAGTTGTGGTGGGTGTTGGTGTCTTCTGAGTTGTCATCTCTGATGGAGTGATTGGTGTTCCGCACACACTTGTAAATAGGGGGCAGGTCATAGCCACAGTCTCTGTTCCAACTTGGTTTTCTCTCCCTGATTTCTGTTGCTTATTTCACTTTCCTTTTTGTGAACTGTGATGCAGCTGCAATTACGGTGGCTTGAAACTTGTTGGTATGGTGGGTTGTTGTTTTCAGATGTTGACATGGGATAACCAGGCTGCACATGTGAAATAAAAATCATGGATAAAACCTCCACGTTTACTCGTCCGAAAACAAAAACTAAAACATTCATTCTTGATAACCTACGATCATATGTGTGTAGATATACTGATCTCTTGAAAAAAAATGGAAACATTAACCCCGGAGGAACATACCGGACAATTTCTATGAGGAGCCTGCTATGTAGTGCTGTTGTCCCAGCAATCAACAAGGAAGTGGTTAATGCCGAATTGAACGTCACATGGTTTGCACCAGGCTCCATCCTCAGCTTTGAAATCGGGTTGCCTTTTGTTCCTGAACTGAATGTTTCCAATATTGGTCCAGTAAATCACAACAATATGGATCCGTTTCAGGTATGTCCTTTTATTGCCTCCCGGCTCTCTCCGACTCATACCCACCCCCCTCCCATCGCCGTCATCTCCAGTCTCCTCCCACGCCGCATCCACCCCTCGCTTTAATACACTCATGTAAAAAACACACACACACACACACACCCTGCACTGGGAGAATACAACAGAACAAACAAACAGTAAACTTTTCGAGAACTTGAAAGCTTTGGAAAACACGCTGGTAGGTCCATCGTTTTTGAGTGTTTAATCGGCAAATGAAAGCGATGTTATTACATGTGTCTGAACTGTAAGCTCTGACTCACTTTTATTTATGTCATCCATTCAGCGGTTTGCATGTGAGCGTTTTTCTTCTATATATGAACATCACTCGTTTGAGGGAAATGGATTCATCAAAATATCACCGAAAACAACATTGGGGAAAAACAGACGATCCTTCATGCCCCTCTGCCATGAAAAACAAACAGTTGAGCATGTCCTTAGCTCATGTAAAGTAGCCCTGGCTCAAGGAAGGTACACATGGAGGCACAACCAAGTGCTCAAAGAGATTGTACAAGTAGTCTGGGCTAGTACCAACACCACAAAAGGGAAAATCAGGACTCCAAAAGCACCAGCAACATTCTTCACGGCAGGAGGCAGCGAATCATGGCCAAGAACAACAGTGCCACTCGGAACATGCAGGCAGAGTCTGCTGGACGGGGCAGATGACTGGGAGTGCACTGCAGACCTCCCAGAATGGAAGAGTCACCCAGAGATCATCAGCAAGAGTGGCATGAGACCAGACATAGTAGTCCACTCTCAGTCAACCAAGCAGCTGATCATGATCGAGCTCACGGTGCCATATGAGAACAGAATGGAGGCAGCTCAAATCTACAAGACTGAAAAGTATGCTGATCTGGCAAACAGCCTGAGGAGAGAAGGCTATCAGGTCAAGGTCCTCACTGCAGAAATTGGAGCTAGGGGGTTTGTAGGACGTCTGCATACAGCCTCATGAAACAGCTCTCAGTTGCAGGGAGGGAAAAAAAAAACCAGAGCCCTGAAAGCAATGGCAGAAGCAGCAGAGAGGTGTTCAAGCTGGATCTGGTCAAGGAGGAACAAAAGTGAACTTCATAAGGCTTACCTTCCTACAAATATCAGGTGTCCCAGTGGCTCAGTGGTACATCCGGAGTCATGAACCGGGTGTGGCCCAACCCCCCTAAAGTGTCAGGAGTTAAGGGCCGAAACACTTGCTTGAAGGGGGCTTCTCTTCTGAGGACTCTCTGCTGCCACGCTCTCCACGAGTTTCTTTTACTATGCCATGTTCTTTTTTTTTTTTTTTTTTTTTTACGTATGATGGCAATGTGAACGTTTTGCACGTAGAAAGTTGAGAATGTCTGTATTTCATGGCTTGAAATAAGTGACTTTCATTCATAGAGTGATCCACAAAGAAATATTCGGTCAGAAATGTTCCATAGAGTATGAATCACTGGGAGA
>JADBJO010007617.1:27500-30405 GCA_016801955.1 Conus betulinus | reverse complement strand
ACATTCCTACAACGCATTTGACAAATAATTCTAAGATGAGATTTTAAACTAAAATAACCACTATTCGTTATCTAAATGCAACTGCATGCTCGCTCTGAGTTTAAATTAGATGTATCTATATAAAACAAAATGTAACAATAATCCATAGTTAAAAAAAAGCAATTAAATATCTCCTCGGTTCATAAAAAATAATGGACAACTGATTTGCAAGAACGTGGGTCTGGTCACACGCAATCTTCTTCGCTTTACAAACAACACGGCACCTGTACAGCTCACTCAGACTTTTTTGTCTCTCACCAACGATTTTTTCCTCCCACGTTCACCACTTTCTCAAGCACATTTCTACTCTTCACAGTCAACCCACCATACCAACACATAAATGAGAAAGTTAAAACAGATTCCAAGAAGCATGAATAAAATGTCCGAAGAATGTCAGTATTCACATGAAATGATCGCAGCTTGCGAAGACAATATAATCTGGTTTGACATTTTTTGTGGACATAATCAACATGGGATTTAAAATTCAGCTTATTATCTATAAAAGTTCCTAAATATTTGTATGATTCAACACACGTTTCTACTTCAGCACCTTTGATCAACATTTCTTTCGTTTTTGTTACATTCAGATCAAGATAGTTATGATCGCACCAGTCAACAAATCTTTGACCTCCTTGAAGTAAACAGAGTTAGAGTTGGAAAGATCCACAAGTGCTGAATCATCTGAATATTTAATGTACAAAGTTGAATCACTTTCCTGAACAATCATTTGTGTACAGAGTTAAAAGCAGCACTGGAGATAAAAAAAAAAAAAAAGTACCCTGGGGTGCGCCAGTTGAAATGACTCTGGAAGACGAAACAACACTTTGATATCGAACAGACTGTGTCCTCTGTGTTAGAAAATCAATTATCCAAAGAATGAGCTTGTTACACACATTTTATGTTTAATGAGTTTCTTTGCCATCAGATGTGGTTGTATGGGGTTGAATGCTGATGAGAAATCATAAAGAGAATGCGTACAAAGGATGCAGGTTTTTTGACCGGTGTGAAAACGCATATGGAGAATGTGAGTGTGGCATCTCATCTGTTGACTGTTCTGTTTGGTATGCGAACTGAAACGGGTCTTGGTACTGTGTAGTATCTTTTAAAGCAGAACAGAGGACAATTCTTTCAAGACATTTCATTGCAACAGATGTGAGGGCAACTGGTCGGTAATCATTTAAACAGCTTTGGTTGCTTGGGTTGCGTTTTTGGGAACAGGACATACAGTGGCATTTTTCCATAAAACAGGAATTATACATTCCTAAGTGACCAGGTAAACAAACGACTGTAAACATAGGAGAGCTGAGAAGCACACACCTTCAACAATTTTCCACAGATATTATCAGGGCCCATTGCCTTTCTCACATTAAAACGTTTGAAAACAACCTGAACATCATTTTCCTCAATCACAACAGAATCACTTCCATCAACATCGTTCTTAACATTGCTTTGGAGTTCTTCCTTCACTTCCTTTAATTCTTTACTAAAATCTTTATCATCAAAAAACAAATTCCAGTCTGTACATTCAAAACAACCTGTAACTTTCATCAACACTGTCCTTCTTTTGTCAAAACACTGCACTTGCTTTTTAGTGATTTTTTGTGTTTTTTTTTTTTTTTTTTTTTTTTTTTGCCTTTTCATCTCCATCAGCTTTATTTTTGCCAACTCTGCCCAGTTTGTTCTATTGTTGCTATGGGGCTGATGCTGACAGTGAAAAAATTGTTTAAACTGAAAAACATGTAGCTGACAATGACCATTGTTTGCCTGCCTTTGTTCCCCAGTCTTTGTATGACACTCAAAACAATGAAAGTGTTTTCACTTAATGGTCTGTAAGCTGGCAAGAGATGAATGGCATTGTGATCAGACTGACCAACAGGGGGAGCTTGAACACACGTGTATGCAGATGGTATATTACAGTAACATAAATCAAGTATTTTATCCTTTCTTGTAAAACATGACACATACTGTTTAAAAGAAGGCAGGTTTGAATTGAGGTCACAGTCATTAAAAATCTCCGAGGATAAAGCACGGTGGTGGGTGTGTGTGTGTGTGTGTGTGTGTGTGTGTGTGTGTGTGTGTGTGTGTGTTTTGAGACAAAGTATATGTCGCAATCTCTCGCGCTCTGTCACTGTCTCTGTCTGTCTGTTTGTCTGTCTGTCTCTCTGTGTCTGTCTCTGTCTCTGTCTCTGTCTCTCTCTCTCTCTGTGAGTGAGACAATGTATGTCGCAATTTCTCGCTCTCCGTGTGTGTGTGTGTGTGTGTGTGTGTGTGTGTGTGTGTGTGTGTGTGTGTGTGTGTTGTGTTGTGTGTTATTGATTTTCATCACCACATACCTTCAACAATTTTCCACAGATATCATCAGGGCCCATTGCCTTTCTCACATTTAAACGTTTGAAAAAAGACTGAACATCATTTTCCTCAATCTCAACAGAATCAGTTCCATCAACATCGTTTTTAACATTGCTTTGGAGTTCTTCCTTCACTTCCTTTAATTCTTTACTAAAATCTTTATCATCAAAAAACAAATTCCAGTCTGTACATTCAAAACAACCTGTAATTCATCAACACCATCCAGCCTCATCTCTTAGCACACAAACTTTTATCCTTAAATGTCAAACCCAGGCTTATCTTGTGGATCACAGATTTCTCATCTCCAGATCCCAGTCAGTGCGCCATCAATCTGTCATGTCATCTGTCCTCTTTTGCTCCACAGGTTCCCCTCAAGGTACCGTTCTTTCTCCTGTCCTCTTTTACTCTGTACACCAACGACTACATTGGTACAGAAGAAACACCAGTCATAAAATATTCAGATGATACAGCCCTTGTAGACCTTTCCAATTCTGATGTAACATATTTTGATGAAGTT
>JADBJO010007617.1:20000-22500 GCA_016801955.1 Conus betulinus | reverse complement strand
GACGAGAAAGAACGAGAAAGAAGGAGAGAGAGTAGTGTGTGTGTGTGTGTGTGTGTGTGTGTGTGTAAATGTATGCGCATGTGTCTAAGTAAGGTAGATGGGTTGGAAAGGGAGGGAAAGACCTATACTACAGTAAGCCAGCACCACCAGAATAACACACAAGATAGACTACAAAACTGAAAAAAAAAAAATAAAATAAAAAAAAACAGTAATCAGTTTTGAGGAGTACCGTTAGTATAGCGTACCGTCTGTCGTTACACTGACGAGCCACCGACACTAACCGAGCACAAAAGCCTGCCATTATCGCCACTCCCTCGCCATCTTAGCCCTCACACTCACTGTTAGAACACTTTTTCAGGCTCGGTTTAGTCCGACAAAAAAAAAAAAAAAAAAAAAAAAAAAAAAAAAAAAAAAACCGGCTACATCCGATAAATGAAATGAGGTACTAAACGGTGAATTCGAACCGCCATTTTGGTTTTGCGCCGAATGTGAGAAGATAAGTGGTTTCTCGTTCTTCGTTTTCACTGTGCTAGATGTTATTTGTCTTTGAAAAAAAAACAAAAAAAACCCTAACCTATCATACATAGAAAAAAAAGCAACCACCTATCATAAATAAAAAATAAATCGCTTAATTTGAAGAGAGAGAGAGAGAGAGAGAGAGAGAGGGGGGAGTACTTACACATCAATATCACGCCGAATCCTTTTCAGGGCCTCAACATTCTCGTCGTGAGAAGATCACAATGCAAGGTTTTGACCCCATTTCGCCTCAGGTCATTGTATGATTCGGCGGTCATATTGCCAGTCATATGCTCACGTGTTCATCCCCCCCCCCCCCCCCCCCCCCCCCCCCCCCCCCCCACCCCCACACCCCTCCCCTTCCAACTGGGTTATATATAAAAATGGCAAAGGGACATGGAAATAAGATCAAAACTGATTACGTTTAGTATCAATAAGGAAAGAGAGCAAATGAACGCCGAAAGCTGCTTAGAAAAGGAAATACAAGACTTGGAAAGAGAAAAACCCACACATGTTAATGCTATTATTTTACAAAGAAAGAAAGATGAGCTTGCTCAGTCACGTAAATCAAAGTAGATGGGATCATGCTTAGATCCAGAGCAAGATGGGCTTCGCAGGGTGAAAAAGTAACTAAGTATTTTTGTAACCTGGAAAAAAAGCACTTTGTTAGTAAACAGATGTTGAAATTAGTTACAGATCAAGGAAATGTTTTGCTAGAAACAGATGAAATGTTAGAAGAGACTAGGTCATACTATGAGCATTTGTACAAGAAAAGTGAAGTTAAGATATTGATATTAGCAGGTGTGTTTCAAATCTGCCACAACTAAATGAAGACGAAGCAGAACATTTAGAAGGTATGATTACCATCCAAGAAGCATCAGAAGCCCTGAAAAATATGCAGAATGACAAAAGTCCTGGTACCGATGGGATGACGGTTAATTTTTTTTAAGTTCTTTTGGAAACAAATAGGAGAATTTGTAATAAGGTCATTAAATGAAGGCTTTATAAATAAAGAGATGTCGGTGTCTCAAAGAGAAGGACTAATAACGTGTCAACAAAAGCCGATAAACCAAGAGAATTTTTAAAAAACTGGAGACCAATTTCACTGTTAAATGTTTTGTATAAGATAGGTGCCACCTGTATAGCGAATAGAATTAAGTCTGTTTTACATAAATTGATTAATGAAGACCAGACAGGTTTTGTTCCAGGAAGGTACATTTGGAGAAATATAAGAACCTTGTATGACATAATGTTTTATCTGGAACAAAATTCTCTTCCTGGTTTACTGGTATCAACTGACTATGAGAAGGCGTTTTTATTCGATAAACTGGACATACATAATAAGATACTTAAGCTTTTGGGTTTGGGGAAGGTATATGCTGTTGGGTTTCGACATTTTATAAAAACATAAGATCCTATGTAATTGGGAATGGGAAAGTATCTAAGAGTTTTGAAATAGAAAGAGGGTGCCGTCAGGGTGATCCCATTTCGCCATATCTATTTGTTTTGTGTGCAGAAATTTTAGCATGTAAAATCAGGGAAGACGAGAGAATAAAGGGCATTGAAATACTCGATACGATGTTTAAGATCAGCCAATTTGCAGACGATACAGTATTCACATTAGAAGGGGATAGGGTTTCGTATGAAAAGCTGTTTAAAACTCTTAAAGAGTTTGAGAGAAATTTCAGGACTAAAACTCAATTATGAAAAAAAACTGTGAATGTATGGTTAGGAAAACGAAAAAACTCTCAAAATGTGAATATCTTTCCGAAAGGAAAATGAAATGGAATCCACCAAAATATAGAATACTAGGTATTTGGTTTCACAGGAGAGTTATCAAAAATGACAGAAATCAACACAGCAGATAAATTTGTTGAAGTGAAACAATTGTTTAACGTTTGGTCAAAGCGTATATGTACACCCCTAGGCAGGATTGCAGTACTGAAGTCCATGATTCTTTCAAAGCTCATATATCTATGGATTC
>JADBJO010007617.1:0-10000 GCA_016801955.1 Conus betulinus | reverse complement strand
GACACCCCCCTGTGTAGAGAGGGAGTTTTTGGTGCTAGAGAGGAACGAACACAATGGTTTGTCCGCTTTGGTGGACATTGACGAGTCACATGACTGCTGCCATGACCTGTTCGTTCACGGCTGCTCCGTTAAACTACTGTAAAACGGGACGGGATAAGTGTCCCGAGTTTTTGTTTTTTTTGTTGCCTTCCTTTTTCTGGCTCTCTGGACAGTGAGAACGGGGCCACCTACCCCACCTCCACGACCCCACGCCCACCCCGAACACAACCCCAACCCCCGCCTTGGCCTCTCTTTCTATTCCCACTTTCCCCCCCATTTTCTTCCCCATCCCTCCTCGCCGCGCCCTCCCTGTCTTCCCGGAGAGGTTCTTTCCATGAAATGAGGAGGTGGATTGATTGGTTGAAAGATTAATTGGCGTGTGTGTTCTTTTTTTTGTGCCATGTATTACGCATGCTCCGTATTTTCTCCTTCGTCCAGATTGTCCTTTTCCTTGTGAACGGAAAAACCTGTTTTACGTGTGTTAGGGATGGTGATGGGGGGTTACGAAAGAGAATCCTTTGCTTCCTTCCCTATCTGGGAGTTAATGTATATTGTTGGTAACAGAGTCGTACTTTGTCAGATTCGTTGAGGCTGTATTTTTTGGTAAGTACATTTGTCAGATTCATGTGAGCTGTATGGTCGGGAACTTATACGTACTTTTCTTGTCAGCTTCTGTGATGTCAGATTTTGTGTGAGTTTTATGTGTCATTTACGTACTTTGTCAGATGCTGTGAGTGTCATCAGATTGTGTGAGCTGATTGTGTCGGTTGACGTACTCTTTGTCGTAGAGGTTGGTGGTGAGCTGTATGTTGATCGTGTTACATTACTTTGTCAGATCTTCAGTATGTGATCTGTCAGATTCTGTGAGTGTGTGTGGTTTTTACGTTACTTTGTCAGCTGCTGTGAGCTATATGTGTCGGTTACTTACGTCAGATTCGGTGAGTACTTGTTCAGATTCTGTGAGCTGTGTATGTGTTGGGTTGCATACTTTGATTCTGTGAGCTGTACGTGTTGGCAACGTACTTTGTCAGATTCTGTGAGTGTATCAGATTGTGTGAGCTGTATGTGTTGGTTACGTACGTTGTCAGGTTCTGTGAGTGTCAGCAGTGAGCAGATTGTGTGTGAGGAGCTGTATGGTGTGGTTATTCCTACTTTGTCAGATGCTGTGAGTGGTCAGATTGTGTGAATTGTATGTGTGTTGGTGTCACACAACCCACGTTTGTGCACAAATATCCAACTTACACTTGCACTCACAAAACACAGATGCTACTTCGTACGCAACGCACAATCACTCCATTCAACCCAAAGGAGCACTATCACCACAAAAATTAAGTTTTCTATAAAACGCTCCCTGTTACTCAACAATAAAAGAAAGGGTCTTTTTTTCTTTTTTCACTTTCACTTCACGACGTTTTTTCCAACAATTATTTCTTCTCTTCACAAGATATTTCCCCACAGATGTATACAAACAATAATACAATATTCAAAGTTTTATCAAAGAATCAAACACACTCACACACACATATGCTTACACTATCAGTTCTTTTATATATTAATTGCAGTTGCAGTAAAGACAAGTCATCTCTTGACTTGTCGAGGAGCTTTCGTGCACCTGGGCTGTACCCACCTCTGGACCACAACAGTCTGGATCCTCACTAGGCTGGTACACCTTAGTCGGGAACACCCACTGGACGCTGAGGGATTCTGTAACGAAACCCTAGGGTCCAGGGTTAACCTCTAAAATGAATTTTATTTTTTTTTCTCTTTCTCTCTTTTTATATTCATAGCCTCTTTTTTAACTCCTTTCACATTCACTCCAAAATTCAAAATAGAATACTCACAGAGTCTTGTTCCGCCAAACTATTCCTACCTACAGTTGGGGTACAGTCTCTGGTAGAGAAGAAAATCTTTATACAATATTTTTATTATTTATTTTTCAATTCTTCTTCTTTTCGCGCCGTTCAACGTTCATCCTCTTTTTCTCTTTTTACCAAAATAGCGCAATATCCTCAAATTTTATCTAAAAATAATCATCAACTTCTTGTTATACCATTACCAATTACAGCCTTACTGTAATGCTTTAAACACAATGGCTTTTAACCAGTTTACAACCCCAACTGGTACTCCCTTGCTAGGGAAAAATAAGCGACAAAGCCTACGAACCTAGTAGACTTCCAGTCTACATCTACAGTCTATAACTTGAGTGAAAACTTGCCAACGACAGGCATATCTACACCCACCAAGGGGTTAAGCACACCCAAACCAGGGTTGCATCGGACAAAAACAAGTCCAACCATGTAGCACACCCAACCCAGGGCGGGTTGCATAGGGGGGGGGACAATCCTAGTCGCCGACTATATTAAAACCCACGAGGGTTTACAATTTGGACTCCTCCTATAGTGTCCGTTGTCCACAGAGCTCCTCTGAAGGTAAGGACTAGTCAATGAGTTAACATTCCAAATCTTCCATTCCAACCCTTCCTCACATTGGGTGAACACCACTTCACAATACATTCGGCGCCCGAGCTACACTCTTCCGCGACGTCACTGGTTGGTTGCACTCCGAATGAATACCCCAAAAAACAAAACAAAAAAAAAAAAGCCAACACCGTAGGAGTTCCATTCCACAAATCGCAAAGAAAACATTTGTACAAAATCTTCTTAACACTCTCTTTCTTGTGACATTGAACGGGATTTTCAATTGAACATAACACTTGCACGCCATTCGCCATGGAAAGGTAGTTGGTTACGTACTGTTCAGATTATGTTGGAGGTGTCAGAGTGTGTGAGGTCGTATGGGGGTTTGTTACGTACTTTGTCAGAATGAGTGCTGGAGTGTCAGATTGTGTGACGCTGTAATGTGTCGGTTACGTACCTTAGGTCAGATTTCTTTGTGTGTGAGCTGTAGGTCGGTTACGTACTGGTTGTCAGAACTGCTGTAAGGTGTCAGATTTGGTGAGCTAGCTGGATGTGGGTGATACGGTACATTGGTCAGATTCTGTGAGCTGTTGTGTTGGTTTGTGGAACGGACGGGTTGGACAGGATTCTGTGAGCTGTATGTGTGTCCGGAGTTGGTTCATATTAAGTGATTTGTCATGATTGTTGGTTTAGAGCTTCACCTTCTGGAGCTGCTACAGGTCGACTCGGTACCATGTCGGCTCGTATTTCACACTATTCGGTTTTAATTCCGGCCGCTGAGTTTCTCTCTGCTGTCTCTCTCTCTCATTTTCTCGTCCCGCTTTCCTCACTCTCCTCTCTCTCATCTGCTTAGTTCTCCCCTCGTCTCTCTCTCCTCGGACCTCATCCCTCTCTTCTCCTGCTCTCTCTCTCTCTCTCCTCATCCACGACACACACAGCCACACACACACAAACACAAAACAGTCTTCGCTCTCATTCTTACTACTTGAATCTCTCTCACTCACGTCCTCTCCCCTACCCATCCGTCTCTCCTCTCTCTCCCCTCTCCCTATCCTCTCTCTCTCCTCTCCACAAAGCACACAACACTCTCACACACTCGCAGAATAACGCTATGCGCACACCTCCCAGCACGCACACCACAGGCAGCGACACGCCCTTCTACACACGAAGTCGACACACAGCACACACACACACACACAAACACACACACACCCAACACACACCACCCACTCTCTCCCAGTCTCTCGCTCTCTTCTCTCTCTCAAAAAAAAAAAAAAAAAAATCGGAAAGTATAGCGGTAGCAAGAAACCTCAGAATCCTTTTTTTAATAAAACATGAATTCAAGAACATCGTTAGACGAAAAAAAAGAAAGAAAAGAAAGAAGGAACGAAAAGTAAAAGCGCGATCTTTTGGCCAAAGGTCCAAGATACTCACGCCAAACGACACCAACGCGAAGCCTTGCCTACGAAAACAATGACAGGGCCGTGTTTGGCTTGTGGTTTAATTGCACTACAACTCACGCTTACTATTCAAACACTGTCAATCATTCACATGGCGTGACCTTGACCCTATTGGTCACGGTGTGTGGTGTGTGTGTGTGTGTGTATGGTGAAAGATGAGATGGGAGAGAGAGAGAGAGCGAAGAGAGGAGAGATGCGAGAGGTGAGAGAGAGACCGGAGAGATTAGAGAGAGAGAGAATTCAACGTCAGTCAACTTCAGTCAACTTCCTCTGAAGAGGGGGGTATGAATGGGGGGTGGTAAAGAATACCTCGACTTCGTCGAATTGACCCTTCTAGTCCTCTGTGGACATCCACTGAAAACAAACTCACGGGGTCACTGAAAACAAGCACTTTTATTCCAGCGACGGGGGGAAACAAGTTCGGGGATCTTGGAGGGGTGTAAATGTGTCAGCTTTATACAGGTTTTGCGTGGTTTCGCGAAGGGGATTTCACCACAAAGTTTCGCGAGGTTTTTGTGCCGTTACGTACGGTGGGGGATAGAAACAAGAAGCATAGGAACAAGAAAGAAACAACAACAAGAAACAACAACCGCTAACAACAAGAACAACAACAACACACACATACTATGCACAACACACATTCACTGTCACACACACACACACACACACACACACACACACACACACACACACACACATCACTGTTTGCAGATCTGAGGGCACAGACAAGCGTTACAGACTTCGGGATAAGCGCCCATGACTTGAAAATAGAAAAAAGGATGATAGCTGCATATATCTAGAGAACCAAAGCCTTTGCAGTCGTGTAATGTATTGGAAGAACGAGTTCATTTTTCTTGATCACTGTGAAAAGTTTTGATGCCAACAGAAACAATTATATGAAGGGCATACGATGTCTTAGTATTTATTGCTTCAGTTATTGTTCCAAGCCAGTTAAATGACTATGGAGAATGCTTGAGGCATTAACTAGGGAAAATTGTGTTTGACTGTTTTGTTCTTCTGTGATAACCGAGTTGGTTGTGTCTCATAAACCCTTAGGTTTCGTGACAGTCAAATTCAATTCTATCTTTTCTGTTCACGACGCGACGCACACGCGCAGCGCGGCGAGGCAGCGGCGCGCAAACACAGCCCAACACATACACACACACACACACACCCACACAACAACACACAACATACACCACACACACAACTCCACACACCACACACGGCGCTGCGCGCGCGCTGCGCGCACGCCACACCCACAGCACACAGCACACACCCATACATACAAGCACAACATCTCACAACACACGACAGCACAACACACATACACATACAACACACCCCACACCAACACACACCACAGAACACCACCACATCGCAACACGAACACCACAACAAGCACAGACACGCACAACCAAACACCCACACACACCCCATACACCACAAACCACACCCACACACCACACCACCACACCACACAGCACACCACACACACCACACACACAACACACACAACACTCAACACAACCACACACACACACACACACACACACACACACACACCACACACACACCCACCACACAACAGCCCAAACACAACCACAACACACACAGAGACAGAACACACAACACACCCACACCACACGAAACACACACGGCACACACACACAACACACCAGACCGTCGAGTGATGCCCGGGGGTACCTTTTCAGAGTGCCCTGCTCACTGTATAAAAGCGTTTTGTCGGGGAATCAGTCATTCGAGAGACCATGAGTGGACAGACCACCTCCACCAACCACCGACCACCTCCACCACCCCCACCACCAGATTACCTCCCCCAGCGTTCTCAAAGAGAGCACTGCCCGGTGCTATGACAATTCGGTCAAAAACCAAGGTGGTCAAGAGTTTGCTGAAGAGCCTACTTATCAGAGGGAGGACAGAACGCACACACACACACACCAGACACACACAAGACGAGCCACACACACTCAGAGAGATAGACACGAGGCCTCATGGCTTTCGGTTGCAGCATCAAGCCAAGGGGAGATTGAGCCATGTCAGATCGGGCATTTGCTGACCAATCTTGATGAATGAGAGTAGGTGACGAACGCCACAGCGTTCAACGAACGCGTCTGGCACATTGGGTAGAGTCCAGTAAGGTAGCTTAATGCTGGGCAAGTGCGGCGTACCCGACGGGCAGAAGAGGAAGAAATGACCAGGCGAGGTGCTGCTCACCCCATAAAGAGCACACCGTTACGCTATTTTTATTATGTTATGGGGAGGGGTTTGTGTGGAGGGTGGAGGGAGGTACTACAAACACTTGTGGTCAGATTTTCCGGGCCCCGGGCCAGCATTTAGACTCCTTTTAGGACTTGAAGCTAAGTTGTATGATCGAATATGGAAGCGGATTTTCAAACGGGGAGAAGTGGGGGTGGAGAGAGAGTGGAGTCAGGATTGTGTGACACTTCGTCTTTGATCTTTCGGCTTTTGTTCGATTATCAAAAAAAATTAATTATTTCATCATTGCCACATCACGCGAATGCAGTAAAGGCTATATCCCAGTGCACGCTGCAGGGGATGGTCAGCTCTCTGAGAGTGATTGACATGTATTATCGTTGCGATCCTGGGTAAAGATAGCATATGAAGTTTTTTTGTTTTTTGTTTTTGTTTTGTATTTCTGAACTGTAAGCGGGCCGTCTTCAGTCTTGAGTTGAAAAAAATTGGTGGTGGTGGGACAATCGCATAGTAATTGTTGATGACACATGGCATAGAGGAGTATGGCGACTGTTGCCTATATTCTGTTGTGCCTTTCCGTTGTCGAATCTGGGCGGTGTGTACGAATCTGGCGGGCCGTTGCATGTCTCCAGAAGGAAGGAGTTTAAGGGTTGCTGTATAATAATCTATCTATTGTCCCTCAGTAGGTGCTCAGTTTGTGTCTGTTTGTGTTCAAACAGTACTGGTTAGCCAGGCGCAATTTTGTATTGTCCACCAGTGCTGCACCTGTGTGTGTGAGTGTGTGGTGTGTTCCTATTAGGTGAACGGGGCGGCGCGGCATCACGCTACTCGCACCATCGTCGACCGTGTCTTCTCAGGTCTGCTGTGCACATAAACCACCAACCATGGATGGCATCAGCTCCTGTATCGACGTGACCTAGTTCTCCCCTCCCGCAGCCCCGCCCGAGACCCCGCCGGCCCCCGCACCCTCGCCCCTCGACTCGCGACAAACACGGTCCTTCCGCGACATTGCTGTTGGTTTACCCTCAGCGTGACCTCGTATCCCACCCCCATTCACGTTCGGCTGGCTCCTGACGTCGAACAGGGCAGTGCTCTCAGATGTAGCAGCCTTCTCGTTGCAGTTGAAGACTAGATGAGAAACAGGCCCGCAACTCGGATTTTCTGGTTGGCTTTTATGTTAAACCCCTCCGGCAGAGGTGTGAATGGGCTAGAAGTAGAGAGCTGGCGGGGAGGAGGAGGAGACACGGAAGAGGGAAGAGAGGCGGACACACACAGCACTACACACCCTGCAGACCCAGTTATGGGCGAAGGGTAGGTAGAGTAAAAGCTCCGTGGGAGAGTAGAGAGGCGTAGTGGAGGACACACAGGAGGAGGGGGTTACAGAGAGGGGGCAGGAGGGCACACAGACAATACGGCGATGGAAAGTAGAGAGAGGAGAAGAGTAGTGAGGGAGGAGAGGAGGGTTGAGGAGGTGAGAGGAGCGGAGGATGAAGAGGAGGCGATAGCGTTTCTTTTCGTAATCCTCTCTGATGTCTGTACACAACGAGCGATTAAATCACATGCAAATTCACATAGAAGGTTGGGCTATAAATTGATTTGACACTGGCGGCTTTCGCTGACGCTGTTTGCAGTCAGTATTTGGGGGGGGGGGGGGGGGGCGAGCAGCCTATAGACGGTTCTAATGAAGAAACACGGATGTGAGGGGACCCTGGCGTCTTTCAGAAATTCAAGTCGGGGGTTCAGCTTCCGTCCAAACAATGAGGCTGGGCATTCGATAAATATGTCGGAATGGATTTTGCAGCTTTTAGGAAATAATAATGTTTACAGTGGAGTTGCTCTAGTGGTGTGTGTGTGGTGTGTGTGTGTGGTGATGTGAGGTGTGTAGTGGTGGTGTGAGTCGTGTCGTGGGGAAGGTGTGCAGTGTGGCGTATGTGTGTCGTGTGTGTGTGTGTGTAGTGGTGACAACTAGGAATAAGCTTGGGTGTTTTGTTTTTTATGTATATGCTGTCGTATGAGCTCTCAGTTCATAACTGAAGGTGCGTTTAGAATGATTGTTGCATGTTCTTCATACCCCCACGGGGACACTGTTGGCTAGAAGAAATGAGATCTAAGTCTGCAGTCTTGCGCATAGAGCATGTACAAAAATGTGCGCGTGTAGTCTGTGTGTCTGTGTGGCGGTGCCCCGCTTCGCGTCTCAGTTATGCCATGTGATGTAGTGTGTGTCCGAGGGTCGCCGCTCGCGGCACACGTGCGGTAAACGAACACACATATGATTCAGTCACACAAAGCAGAAGAGAGAGACGCAGAGTAGTAGAGGTTGCATATGTGGTTTGACCGTGTGTGTGGTGTGTGTGTTGTGTGTGGTGGTTATCGTGTGGATGTGTGTGTGGTGGTGTATGTATTTGCGTGGTGTGTGTATTTGTGCGTGCGTGATGCAGTGCGTTCGTCGTGTTTATGCGTAGCGTAGCTGTGGCGTGAGTAGTAGTGCTTTATTTGTGAGAAGTATACGCTTTTTGAATTCCGAACATGTTTGATGCCTGAATGAACGGCGCCTTCAAGTATACATATAAAACAACCCCCCGCCCCGTCCCCTCCTGCCCCCCTCTTCCGCTCCCGCTACCTGTCACCCCACCTACGCATTCCTGCCTCTGTGCGCTGGTGAGCTCTCGCCCGACAGAGTGCGCTGGTGGCGGGGTCTTGACCATCGTTTTTGCGCCGTTACGTGGCACGTGGCCATTACGTGCAAGGCGGTGGTAGGTACGTAGCAGGGACCGGTCGGGCCCCATTCAGGGACGGGCTGGCTTCGCTGCGCTGAGCTTCGGAGTTCGTGTCCTAGCTGAGCTGGACCGGGCCATCTGCACCTCTTGCCTCGCCGGGCTACATCGTGCTGGCTTCTTCCATGATGGCGACGGCCAAGGTGCATCGCTGAGTAGGGGGAGGTCGAGGAGATGGGGGGGGGGGGGGGGCTGCAGGTCAGAGTGGCCTTGCTCTTGGATGGACAGGGGGGGGGGGGAGGGGAGGAGAGACAAGAGGCAAGAGAGAGATGGGGAGGTGGATGGGAAATCGAGGGGAGTTGAGAGGGAAGGGAGAACGAGGAGCCGAAGAGAAAGAGAGGGAGAGATGCGGAGGACGAGAGAGGAGGAGAGAGAGAAGGAGAAGGAGGGGGGGCTAAGAAAGTGAGAGCGTGAGAGAGAGGGAAGAGAAAAGGGAGATGATTGTAGTGTGTGGGTAGGGGTGGAGGGTGTATTGTGTAGTATACTGGACCTTTAGTGGTCAAAGGACAAGGGCGAGAGTCATATACTCGGACGGGATGTTTCTGCATCTGCTCTTCTGCTCTCTCTCGACACACAGCAAAATTTACCCCCCCCGAGCCCCCTATCTCATGCTGTTGCCGATATCCAATGCGGGGAGGAACGTAGGAGAAGAATGCGTGTAGAGGAAAGAGGAGAGGGTGGTGTTGAGTGGTATGTGTGTTTGTGTGTGACGGATATGTGTGTGGTGTGTCTTGGGTTGCGTGTGAGTTTTTGTGGTGTCGGTTGTGTAGTGTGGGAGAGTATGTGTGTGTGTGGTGTGTGGATGATGGGTGTGGTGTAATGTGGTGTGTGTGTATAGTGTGTGTGGTATGTGTGTGTCGAGGCGTGTGTTTGTGTGTGTGCGGTGTGTGCGAGGAGCGTGAGGTACGCGCGGGGCGCACGGCTATCAAATGCCGGCCTACTGTACTCCTGTGTTTGATTACTGGTTGCGGGAGGAAATGGTGGTCTAGCGAGCGCGGAAGAGCTACTACCGGTGGGCGAGGGGTGGGAGGAGAGGGGTTACTGTTGTTAAAACTACGATGACTCTCCTAAA
>JADBJO010007616.1:93930-109716 GCA_016801955.1 Conus betulinus | reverse complement strand
ACATCGGCCACAGACCATAACTCAAAAGGATTTGAGTGTGGGGCGAGGGAAGTGGTGTACAAATGGATACGTCAATACACAAAACGGATCCAGATTCAAAAGTATATACAAACGTATCTACGATAATTCACCTTCAGAAAAGAGCGTATATGGACAGAGAAAATTGGGTGTCAAAACATTACTTCAAAGGAGAACAATACAGGTGAAATATTTAAGAAAATGTCAATTTTAGTAGCACTTTCATCTTAATACACGACTGAATAAACTTGTCTTCTACGAATTGCTTAGAAAATATATTTTTAAACTTGAAATGTTCTTTTATTATCCCGTGGTAGAAGAATAATTGACAGTGGTAATTGTACGATATTTGAGATAAATGCTTCCCTTAAATCATTATAAAGTGAGCACTTGCATATGAAGTGGTTTTCATCTTCTAAAGAGTTAACACGAAACGGACAATTTCTGTCTTTTGAATTGTGACTATGTCTGAACAAATTGTTATTCAAAGGTAAAACATTCAATCTTGCATGTGGAAAAGCTACTTTGAAACAAAAAACACATCAATGCTACAAAGAAATTTCCCTTTCAAAAACGACTTTAAAAGATCTACAGCTTGCATATCTTTCCTTATCTCTAATAGCTCCTATCCACTCTTGTATAAACATATCAATTAATCTCTGCTTGAATATGCCTAAAAACCAACGAACATTGCCAACATCCTGTTGTGTTTTACTGCTCGCCTCTACCACAAGGAGCAGCCCAAGGTGTTACAGAGTCCTGTGTGCTCTTACTGCCTGCAGTCAGGACACCACCGACACCAGTATCAGAATCTGGTGACTTGCAGGGACTGCCTGCACAGTATCCACAAGCGTGGTGATCCGGTCTGTGGCACTTTCCCTGAACCCCAGGTGAGTACCTATCGCTGAAAAAGAGGTATGTGCTCAGATGGAGTGTACAGAAGATGTCGGGCTCATGGGTGAGAACCATCAGTCAGGAGATGAGCAGGTAGGAGCAAATTTGTTTGAGGATGGGGAAGATGTCTTTGAAGACTCTATGGACAGATGTGGTTCCCGAAACTCAGACTGATGGAATTGACACTGGCAAAGATTCGTTCTCACCTTCGCCGCGGAAAATATCCGGCAATACAGTGTACGTGGGAAGGACCAGCGTTCACGCAGCACCGGCGGTAAGCGACAGAGGTCGGGTGACGAGGATTCACCCAGCCAGCGGCGTGACGGGCCAAAGGCTAAAATGCCCACCTGTTCGCGGCCCTCACCTGACCGCTCCGTGTCGAGTGGGCAGAGTAAAGGTGGGGGAGATGGTGGGTGAATCTTCACCGAGTGTGCCGGTTTGACCTGAAGGAGACGACTTACGCGCGTTACACGGACTTCGCTTACGGGTTTGGTTTGGATTTGATAACTGCTTGGATTACGGACTTTCGTTATGGCTTGTGATTCCGGATTGACCGTTTTTTTTTTCATTAAATTCACGGGGTCTGCGCTCGTGTTGGAATAGTAAATCAATATTTAAACCTTGAAAGAGAAAAAGTATGATATAATTTGTTTGCAAGAAACACATATCACTGATGATGTTTATGGGCAATGGAAAAAAGAATGGGGCAAAGGTGAATTATTATATAATAGTTATAATCACATACTTGTGGTCAAGTTGTTTTATTTCGGTACAATGTGGTTGATAATTACAAGATAGTATACAATTCAAGACGAATTTGGCCATTGAAATAGAAATTCAGCATAAAAAAGTGGTCATTGCGAATGTATATGCTCAATAATGACAATGAAAAGAATACTTTCTTTGATGAACTGGGAGATGTTATCTCTAATGTTCAGTCAGAGCACTTGTTAATTTGGCGGGGGGGAGGGGATTCAACTGCGTATTAGATAACGATTCAGATATCATCTCTGGAGAAAAACATGCAGAGGGCACAGTAAAGAAATTTAATGATTTAATAAAAAGCCATGACCTGTATGATACCTGGAGACTGTTTCAGCCAGATGAAAAGAATTTACATGGCATAAAACTTCTCCTTTTATTGCACGTCGATTAGATTATTTCATATCTAATGATAATTTGTTTGACAAAACAATAGATTGCAATATTCATTCTGTCCCTTTCACAGATCACAGAGGTTGCTCCATCAAATTGAAATTCTCAAGCTTTGAGAGGGGACCTGGGCTGTGGAAGTTCAATAACTCATTGATGAATGACTTAAACTATGTCACACAGATGAATAGTTTGATAGATGATCATATATCACATATGGACGAAAGCATCGATTTTCAAATGGAATGGGAAATCCTAAAAATGAAGATTAAGAGTTTTACAATTTTATGCTAAAGGTAAGAGCATCGACAGAAGAAACAAGTTAGTAGAAATACAAGGTAAGTTAAACGATATAGATATTAAATATTGCAAAAAACCCTAACGATATTCATTATCAAAATCAGCGACAGCACTTAATGCAAGAATTAGAATTATTAGAAACTTATAAAGCACGTGCAGTGCAGTACAGGTAAGATCTAGAATGAAATGGATTGAAGAGGGGGAAAAAAACACAAATATTTTCTAAACTTGGAAAAATCAAGAGCAAATTCAAAGATAATAGAAGAACTTTGTGATGAAAGTGGTAGATTAGTTACACAACAGTCAGAAATAATGAAAATGCAGCGAGACTATTATTCGAAGTTGTGCAGGAAAAAGGTAAGAGCAGGAAACATGGAACAAATGGTAGATAACTTTATATCTGATGCTTCAGTGCCACAGCTTTCTTACTCTCAGAAGGATAGCTGTGAAGGCAACTTGACAGAGAATGAACTACTAACAGCTCTTAAAGCCCTCAAAAATGGTTTTTCACCGGGGATCGTGATGGGCTTACAACAGAATTTTTAAAAGTATTTGGTGTCATATAAAAAGTTTGTTAACATCATCAGTTAACTCTGCATTTGAAAAAGAGACACTTTCTCCTTCTCAGAGAAAAGCAGTCATCACATTAATTCACAAAGGCAAAGATCTGCCTAGAAATGTTTTAAAAAAAAACTGGAGAGACCAATTTTGTTAACGAATACGATTATAAGCTTTTGTCTAAATGTTTGGCAAATCGTTTATGTCAAGTAATTAGAGATTTAGTAAGTGATGATCAGGTTGGGTATATCAAGGGACGTCGAGCAGCTACGCTATTGAGACTAATTGATGATGTTATTGATCATTTAAATGTAGAAAATATTCCTGTTTTGCTTTTTAGTATTGATAATACACAAGCTTTTGATAGTATATCTAAAGACTTTATGTTAACAGCTCTCAAAAAAAGTATGGGTTTGGGGACGAATTCATTAGATGGTTTCAAGTATTAATCACTGATACTCGTAGTTGTGTTTTGTATAGTGGCTGGACATCAGAGTCTTTTGCAGTTGAGACAGGAATCCGACAAGGATGTCCTTTTTCTCCCTTAGTTTTTGTGTTGGCTATAGAATTGCTAGCTATAAAGATGAAAAACTGTAGAAATAATATAGAGGAATTGATTTAGGGGGTTCAAGAGATACGCTTGTTAATGTAATCAATGCGCTTTATGCAGATGATGTTACCTTATTTTTTGGCAGATCAGCATGACATGGTGAAAGCATTAGATATACTCAATGACTTTTCTTTGTTTTGGGGTTTGGTTACAAATAAAAAATAAATCAGCAGCTATGTGGCTGGGCAGCAAAAAAACATAGTACAGACAGCTTTTATGGCTTTACGTGGAAAAATAAAGATTCTCGGTATTTATTATGAGAATGATAAACCAGCATCTCTAGTTGAGGACAATTGGTTGCAAAGAATAGAAACTATTCAGAGAATCATTCATTCTTGGGAAAAAAAAAAATATATCTTAGTGTAATGGGTAAAAAATACATATCATTAAAACATTTCTTATTTTACAAATGGTCTATGTTATGCAAACATTTTTGTTATTCCTGACAAGATCTTATCAGATATAAATCGCATGCTTTTTAGATTGCTTTGGCATAAGAAACATTGTAATCGAAAGGCATTTGAAAAAGTTAAAAGAAGCGTAATGTGCAGTGAATATGAAAAAGGAGCATTAAAAATGATAGGGTCTAAGACAGATGCAATCTGCTTTTCTCCTTCTATGGGTTGTAAGAATTTTGTAAGGCCACAAACAATGAAAGATGGACTTTAATTCCTAGAAAAATATTTCTATCCTTTGGTGAGAATGTCACGTGTTTTTATGCAAATACTAAAAGCACACTTTCAAAGGTTTAGACAAGATACCTTCACATTTTTGGAAAATTACTCTGAGAACATATGGCTAGATCTTAATAAACACGAAGATGTCTCACCCTTTCCCTCTTTACTGTGGAATAACCAACACATAAAATATCGAGGAAATGTCCTTTTCTTCCCTGGCTGGATAAAGGGCAAAATACTAAATGTTAGTGACATGTATGGTCCAAATGGGATGCTTTCATACCAGGACGTGGTTAACAAGATAGGAGCCTCCCCTGCAAGGATATTAGAGTATAACGTAGTGTAAGCGGCCACATATATTTTTATTTAGGATTAGTGAACAAGATAGATATGATATAGATTTTTCAGAACCACCTCTGTTCTGTAAGAAAAAACCATATATCTTGTAAGGATTTCCGTGCAACTTTCTGTTCCCTCAGTTACACAGAACCATGTGCAGCCCGTTTTTGGTCTAATAAATATGGACTGGAATTAAATCAAAATATATGGAAGATACCCCGCTTGTGCACAAAAGAAACCAGATTGAGAGTTTTACAATGGAAAATTCTGCAAAATATATACCCGACTAATATAATGCTATGCAAATGAAAGTCAGGGATAATCGAAATTGTTCTTATTGCAATGATGAAATTGATTACATGAGCATTTCTTTTTTCATTGTCATAAGGTTAGTTCGTTTTGGAAATTTGTCAGTCAATACATATTAGCTGTATACAACATAAAAATCTTGTTTTCTGAAGAAACTGTGCTTTTGGGCATTCTTAGACAAGGAAATATTGACAGACATACGCTACTGAAAATAAACCACATTGTGATTACGCAAAGATGTATTACAAAAAAAAAAACGGAATCTAGGCTGCCAGTTCAGTCATATTTGAAAAACAATTGCAACTGAGGAAAATATAAAAAGATCTCATACATGCATTCACTCTTACACACGCACGCACGCACGCACACACACACACACACACACACACACACACACACACACACACACACACACACACACATAGATAGAGAGAGAGGGAGAGAGAGAGAGAGAGATTTACAAATACATGCACGTATTTGTGCATTTTGCGTGCGCGCACTTGCACTATAACACATACACTTACAGGTACTCACACACATACACGCACGCACACATACAACAAAGTCTTGATGATGTTTCTTTCATAAATAAAGTGACTCCAAGGTAAATATGCCTTTTCGTTGTCCACTCCTCCGTACTTTCTTGCACTCTTTCGTTTTCGTATGTGTAAGACTGTTGCACATAGGGAATGTGCAAAACGAGGAGGATCATGCACACACTCTTTTCACTATAAGACTGGCTTCATCGGGGGAAGAGACAACTGGTGAGACGACATGTAATCTAAATTTAGAGACAATATATCTAATATGTCTGTTAATTTGCATTGACAAATACTTTGGAATACAGTGTACAGGATTTAACATTCTGTAAACATCAAATCGGCGACTGTCGTCGATATGAAAATTCAATCTCTGCCAGTTACAATCAATTAACCTTTGCTGGAACATACGAATGAAACTTTCGGGACCCAATCACTTTCACCTCTAGCACCTAGTTGTACTAACATTTTATACGCTTTCTGTGGTATTCTATTAGGTGCCATCTGGGTTATTTTTAGCCAGTAACGAATGCACCTTGCTATGGAAAGTAAATGAATTGGATACCTATTGGTCTCCTCATAAACTAAATTATTTAGCAGTTTTACTGAAACACCGAGAAACTTTTTCAATGCATTTAAATGAATCTTTTCAATTTGTATAGAAGAAAAATCGAGACCCCATCAGCTCCGTATTGCACCATGGGTTGAATTCAAGAATCGAACAACTTTAAAAACAACGTAAGACACTCATTATTGAGCATACGTAGTTTTATTTTAATACAAAATAAGGAACATTTAGCTCTATTTACAAGCTCTTTGCAAGCAAAACTGAAACGTGTTGAAAAAATATATGCCCAAGTACATACAAACATTCACCACTGGCATGGTCATTCCATTGTATATCCATTTTTCTCGTGCAGGAAGGAGTCTATCCTTTCCTAAATACTGAAATATTACTTTCTGTCATGTTTCCTTTCAAATGGAGTGATACAGAGGCTCTTTCTAAACTGTTTAATTGATTTTGGAGACCATCTATCGTTTCTGACATTGATATAAGGTCGTCAGCCAAGAGGAGGATAAAAATTCTCAAAGCATCATTTACAAACTGAGCTTCGTGCTTACCGTTATGTGTTACGTCTATAGTTAATTCATCAATAAACATAGAACGAAAGGAATGGGTCTACAAACATCCTCTTGTTTCACTCCCAAGGCACAGTTCGTGTAGTCTGTTAAACATGATACACATCTCACTCTCGCTTTCAAGGAATTATACATGCTTAAAAACATCTATATAATTGACCTCGGATTCCATGCTTAAACAAAACTGGCCATAGTACACAAATGCTTTTTCAAAATCAGTATAGGCTACATATGATTTTCGATGTAGACAAAATTATTTTTTAACAAAAGCCATCAAATCACACATGTGATCTATACTCGAATAATTTAGTTTAAATCCAGCTTGAAATTCGCCTGTAATGTGCTATCCGTTCCTGAAGTCTTTTAGTAATGACAGCACTGTACAATTCACTGCCAATGTTGCACAGCAAGATTCCTCTGTAGTTGTCTAGGTTGTTAACATCACCTTTTTTATATAATGGGAGAACAATAGATTCGGCCCAGGTTTCAGGAAACACACCTTATCAAACTGAGTATTCATAAATTCTGTTAAAAAGTTCCTCACCAAATCGAATTTATATGCATTTTTTTTTTTATTTCACCAATGATTCCATCTCGACCAACAGCTTTACGATTTCTCAGTTTACTTAAAGTCAGAATAATCTCTTCTCTCAATATGGGGCGATTTAAATTACTATGATTATCATCGTCATAATCACACCCATCTCCTTGGACTACCCTATTATCAATGCTCTCATTTCTTTCAAGCTTTCGTGGAAGGCGATCTGGGGGCTTGCTATGTCGATTAGAAAAGAAATTCCTTCACTCATAAAGCCTCTGGACATTAAGTCAGACATTTTTTGCGCTTTTGTAATTGATAAATCTATTTTGGGCACAATTAAAAACGTCTTGTATGTGTGTGTGTGTGTGTGTGTGTGTGTGTGTGTGTGTGTGTGTGTGTGTGTGTGTGTGTGCACCGCTAGAAGGCTCACTATACTGTTTCACTGATTTTGACGGTAGTATTGCTTTACTTTAAGACTTCATGTTTGCTTTCTGTTGGTGATGTTCATATAATGTTAAGTCGTGATATGAATGGTCGGCACTTCTCAAGATTTAGATGAAGCTGTCTCCTTTCGAAAACCAACATCTGAGTGGTCCATTACAAGTGGGCAGAAATTCAGAAGATAATTGAGTTAAGTAGATGTTGCGAAATATGTGCACTGCTTTGGATTTGTGCATTTTAAGTGGTTTGTGTCTGGGTGACTTCAAAGGGTTGCTACACATATATTTCTTAGCATGGCGATGATTATTTTACAATGCCATGTGATATGTTTGCAACACTTTTCAATGATTGCAAGTTATGGGTGAACGTGTTGATTCTGATTACATGCCTTTGATGCTGCATATTGTTTTTCACAGCGAAACCCCGGACAATGTAAAAGAATATTGTGAGATCAGTTTGGTTGAAAAGTATGTTTTGAATGACATTTATGTTGACTGCACATGGGAATTAGACTCATGGAGGTTAATGCTGATGAAGCTTTATTGTTTTTTAACAGTTGAGTAAAAGTCGGTGCAAAATGTAAGAAGAAGACAAATATCAATGGAAAAGAAGCTACCGAATATTGATACAATAAGAAATGTCTTCCACGTAAAAGAAATGCACTTAAATTGTTAACCAAATACCATCGAACTTTAACTGTATCTGATCATGTTGAGTACTGCAATACCAGACGCGATCATAAACATCTTTTGAGGAAAAAAGCAGTAAGAATTTAACAGAATTATGCTAGATCAAATTTGTCACCTCCATTAATTTCAGAATCAAAAGGAGTTTTGGGAGACAATGCGCAAAATAAAAAAAAATTTTAAAAATCATCCCCAAAATAATTGTAGTCTTGAAAATTGGTTTCATAGTTTTAAGAAATTGCTTGAGAGAGAGAGAGAGAGAGAGAGAGAGAGAGAGAGAGAGAGAGAGAGAGAGAGAGAGAGAGAGAGAGAGAACGAACGAACGAACGAACGAACGAAAAATTTTAATCAGTATAGGCCATGGCCCCTTCTGATACAACAATACCAATAATGATACTTCACACAGCACGGTAGCATGTCGTAGTTGACAACAAGAACTGACAGAAAAGCATAAAAAATGTACACAATAAATACCAGAGTTGGATTCCTTTAGCTGACCATAATAGTGCGCCTCTTAAAGGCCTTATATAAATAAATGCACGTGTTCTTCAGTATATCTTCCTTTTGATTTGCCATGAGGAGAGCAGCTCGGAACAAACAGGGGTTTTCAAAGAATTTCCGAGGAATGTATTCATACCTTAAATCTTGCAGGACAGGACAACAAAGCAGAAAATGCACTTAAACTTCATTCGCGCTTTTGCACAAAGGGCATGGCATATCTACGTTTTTTAGTATTTGCATATCGATACTGATGCGCTTTGATGTCTGTAATTCCTAATCTAAATCTTGTTAGGTAACTTCTAATATGCCTGTCAATATTAAGTGAGAGATATTTTTCACAACCAGCGGATGTCTTAAAAGTTCTATAAAACGAATATCGCTCACTGTTCCGGATATTTTCATGCCAGTTTTGCCAACGGTTATCAATTAATCTTTGCCGGAGTAGTTTTCAAAAAAAACATTACATTTCCATTCCTTGACACATCCAGACATACCCAAATCCATTAAAAAACAGAAAATCCCTAACATCTGTAACCCACGACTTTTTACCACGCGATTCTAGTCCCAACAGCATATTATATGCTTTAAGTGGTAATCTATTGTCATCCATTTGTACTACCCCTCAGCCAGTATCTAATACACCGTACAGATGAATTAATATAAATAGGATAACGGTGTGTTTCCCCATAAACACATTCGTTCGTTTCGGTGTGAGCCCCCAGAAATTTCTTAAGAGCAAATGAATGAACTTTTTCCACATGAGTAGCAGATTTATCTAAGCCCCAAATCTCAGCACCATATTGAGCAACTGGTTGAACCTGTGCATCGAATCTCACTCTCCCAATTAATCAAATCTTTTCGTCATTAATGGAGAGAAATGAAGGAAAAGCTGAGAAGGGCGGTGGTGGGCTCCAACATAACATGTTGCCGCCCGCTGGTTATATCCCGACCCCACTCCCACCGCCCCCCTTCTCTCCTCCGCCCCACCACGGTCAGTTTCGCCACACACCTAATGATAAAATATGTAGATAACAAACAAGATGCAAAGCATATAAGCGTACTCTCACTTTATCTTGAATACGCGTGAGATATTCCATAAAGAGGAAAATCCGTTTTGGGCCGTTATTGCCGTTGGTAACGGCTATTCTGGTAAACATCGGTCATCATCTGTGACCCATGGTGAACACATACCTACAAATTTCCAGAAAGATCGGCCCTGTACTTTCTGAGATATTCCATAAAGAAAAAAAAAAAACGCAATGGGCCGTTATAGCCGTTAGTAACGGCTATAACAGTTAAAATAACACATCGCGCATCATCCGTGACCCATAATGAACATGCCTACAAATTTTCAGAAATATCGGCCAAGTACTTTCTGAGATATTCTATAAAGAAGAAAAACCGTTATGGGCCATTGTAGCTGTTAGCATCGGTTATAATGGTAAAGTAACACATCAGGCATCATCCGTGACCCATAATGAACATGCCTACAAATTTTACAAAAGATCGGCCTAGCACTTTCTGAGATATTCCATAAAGAAGGAAAACGGTTATGGACCGTTATGGCCATTAGTAACGGCTATAACGGTAACATTACACATCGGGCATCATCCGTGACCCATAATGAACAAACCTACAAATTTTCGGAAAGATCGGCCCAGTAGTTTTGTCTGTAGCGAGTGGAACACATTTTGACCACCGACACACGACACACACACACACACACACACACACACACACACACACAGAGAGAGAGAGAGAGAGAGAGAGCATTTCTTCGTTCCCATTGTAAAGTTCTCCCTGTTCTATAAGAACAGGGACTACAAAAAGTAGGGGAACTCTTGATCCCATGAACACACCAGATCGCCGACAGCACAGAGCACACAGAACAAACAAGAGAGACACCTCCCCCCCCCCCCCCCCCCCCTCCACATCCCACACCCCCTCCCCCTATCTTCGTGCAAGAGTTACCTTACTTGTCCTTATTCACTGCTTCATGTAAGATTCCTTTTCATAGTAGAACATGTCTTTACTCACCTCAGTCACGATGTTGTATGCAGTTGGCTTCTTTCCCTGCCACGTCGTTCGCGGTGCGTATTGCCTGCACGCTCAGCACATGTGTAACGCACTGTGTTGCTCGGCATTTATGTAGGCCACGCAGAGCGAGCCGCGCACAACTCGGCAGTGCTCTCAGCTATACGTAACTGTCATCGGGCGCTTGTCACGCGTTGTTCACGAACGACCTCGTGTTGTTTTCGCGAATGACCGGTTAGGTCGCGCGGACGATCGGGAGATCAACAAAACTACGACTGAAAAGAAGTCTTAACGTGTTGTGTCGCGGAGTTGACATTTCTGCTGAGCGATTTACATGTTGTGAGCAGCATTCATTTGGAGTTATGGGCATGGAATTTTCTTTCTTCGTAGAGAAAAAAGTTGCCCTACTTCTTGTGTTATTTATAGATACTTCCACTGATCCAAAACATTTCAATCGAGCTTGGCTGTCCGCGATAAACGCACAGAGTGCAAAACATCCAATGCATACACCATGTGCTGACCAGTCCATGCCTTAAACTGACAGCACGGCGACATAAGGACTGGATAGACTGCAACACTACTGGACAGACTGCCTCACTACTGGACAGACTCACTGCTGGGCAGACTGCCTCACTACTGGAAAGACTCACTACAGACTGAGAATGTCAGCCGCACATTCCAATACTGACTGTCATATTTCTTTTTCTCTGTATTCATGTCCTAACTGGATTTAGTATTTGTGTAGACACATTCTGTTTTGGGGTCAAGTGTGTGTGTGTGTGTGTGTGTGTGTGTGTTTGAGTCCGTTCCTGTCCTCGAATCCCTCCGGGGGTTGCAACCTTGCCGTGGTCGGAGGGCTTGCGCGGTCCCGTGATTCCTTAGGCTTTGCTGGCGGGGGCATCAATACTTGAAGATAGGCTAGTTTTGTTTTGTTTTGTTTTTTTAAACGGTCCCGTGATTCCTTAGGCTTTGCTGGCGGGGGCATCAATACTTGAAGATAGGCTAGTTTTGTTTTGTTTTTTTGTTTTTTTTAATGCTTCTAGGCCTGAAAAGTCAAGTTGCTGTCTGGCCTTAGCACAACGTGGTAAGGAGTTGGTGGTAGGGCCTCCCATGTCAGATAGGCTAAAGGTGAGGATCCTGACTAATAGTAACCCGCCTTTTTCCTTTTATCTTCTGCCTTCAATTTGGCTCTTTTCTATCTTCATCTCCCCTTCAAGTCTTCTTTCCCACACTCTTCTTTTCTCTGTGGTCTTCTTGAGGCCCACCGTGTTTGCCGTGCCGTGCGTCCTGTGATGGGGGAGAATAGGATCCTGGAGGTTGAGACCGCTGATGTGACTGCGGTGCATCAAGTCAACACACCTCTTTGGCCTAGACTTCCTCTAGACAGGTGGTCGAAGTGGCCCACTTCGATCAAGTGGCTGGTCGTGTGCATGCCCTAGCTCGGGCTAGAAGGCGGCGGATCGGGTCAAACGGGTTTGGGAGCTTCTGTGGCAGGGATGCTTTTAGGCCTGTGTATATATCTCTTTTGAAATCCTGGTGCCCTGATATACTGGAATTCTGTATAAAATGGGCATCCCCCTTATTGGGACTCGGTGGCGGGTGGGAATCGAGAGAAATGAATTTTAATGAATACAACATGGCACCAAAAAATAAAAAAAATTAAAAAACACAGGCAGATTCGATAACGGACACGGATACGGATTCAGAACTTGAGACAAGAAACCTTTCAGGATTCTGGCCCAGCTGGCTGATCGTTGAGGGAGCAGATGAAGATAGACCTCTGTCGGGCCTGAGTCCTTTTGTGGTTGCGAAAGGAATCAATGGCCTCAGCGGGAAGCCAAAGAGCGTCAAAAGATTAAAGAACGGGTCACTTCTGGTTGAGTGCTCTTCCAAGCTGCACTCAGAAATGCTTTTGAAATCGACGACGTTGGTTGATCGACTGATCAGGGTATATTTCAACTCTTCGAAGGGAGTAATCCGGTGTAAGATCTGAGAGGAGTGTCAGAGGCAGAAATCAAGTCGGAACTGGCATCGCAAGGAGTGACCAATGTTCGTCGTGAACTTGTGCGCAAAGGCAATGACAGAGTTCCAACTGACACCTCTTCTTGCTCTACTTCTCTCCCGGAGTAGGATCACGGTGGGCTAACTGAGAGTCTCAGAGTCGCTGTACATCCCGTTCCCTCTGCGCTGTTTCAAGTGCCAGAGGTTTGGCCATGTGAGGGATAGATGCACGGAAGAAGAGGTGTGTGGTGCCTGCTGCCAGCCAGTCCACCAAGGTGGTGTGACAGTCCACCACTCTGTGCCAACTGTGGAGGCAAGCACCCATCATCATCAAAGACCTGCCCAAACTGGTTAAGGGAAAGGAAATTCAAAAATCAAAACCGAGCAGAGAATCCCGTTTTTTGAGGCGAAAAAAGATTGTAATGAAGAGTCAACAACTGCTGGGCTCTCGTTTGCAGCTGCAGTAAGGAAGCCAACAATAGTCAGAATCGGCGTTGCAGACGGACGAACCCTCGTTTGCCGAGAGAGAGAGACAGAAACCTACAGGCCCTTCAGGGCGGCAGAAAGTGGAAGTTGTTGAAGTCAAAGACAAGGCCACCCCCTCAACATCCTCCATAGGGCACCCTACAGCTGTCAGCAAGGGAGCAGGCGGTTCTGGAGGAAAGGCAAAGTCACTGCCTAAAAAGAAAGGGCTAAATATTTTATCAGATCGAGAGAAAAAGCGGAGAGAAACATCAGCAGATTTGCAGTTCTCTCGGATCTAGAAGATGTCGACATGGAATGATAGGAACTTGCTAATGAAGAGTTACAAGATTTATTTTCCTTCACCATATCTCTTTTATGATGGATACAACCATCTTCCATTGGAATATCCGAGGTCTCCATTCCAATTTTGAACAGCTTCAACTTCTTTGCCAAGATTTAAAGCCAGCTGTAGTAGCTCTTCAAGAAACGCAGATGCACAAAGCAAAGTCCTTTTCTGTTTTAGGTTTTAATGTACTGTTTAAAACCAGCCCAACGTACAACTCTTGGAGTTTCATGTGGAGTCTCGTTACTCATTCACAAATCTTTGCTGTTCAGCCCTGCCAACCTTAAATCTTCTCTTCAAGCTTTAGCTGCTAGAATCTCCCTACATAAAACAGTGACAGTTTGTTCCCTGTATATACCTCCATCATCATCTGTCAGTCGACATGAGCTGGTTAGCCTCATGGAAGAACTCCCACGCCCTTTCTTGTTTTCTAGGGGACCTGAACAGTGCAGACTCCTCTCCCCGAGGCCTTCTTCTGGGAGGATGTCTTCTCTGAGCTTGACCTGTGTTGTCTGAATGATGGCTCTCCAACATATCTACATTCGTCAAATGGCACTCTGTCTTGCATCGATTTATCAGTATGCGATCCTTCACTGGTCTTGGACTTTGATTGGAGTGTTCATGATGATGATATACATGGAAGTGACCATTTTCCAATAGTCTTGAGACAAAAATCGTCAGGACCCATCATCTTACCAGAACGTCTTAACCTTACAAAAGCCAACTGGGATCTTTTTGCTACGAACATACAAAACGAATTAGTGGAGGATCAGGTCCATCAAAGTCCTGACCCTGCTGAAACCTTGACCATAATCATCATCAGCTGTGCCAAGAACATCATTCTGGCTTCTACCACCGAACGTCAGATGCCGAAAACTCCCTGCTTTAATGCTGAGTGACAACAAATCCACAATCAACGCCAGAAAGCTCAACGTGTTGTCTGTCTGTCGCAGCCCAGGCCATCAATACCTTACGCGAGGGCCCACTAAAAGCTCCGTGCCAAAACTCGCTATATTTTCAAAAAGTGTAAACGGCAGTCTTGGAGAGACTTCTGCTCCAAGTTGACTTCAAAGACCTCCAATAAGAAAGTATGGAAAGTGATCAGGAAAATTAGTGGGGAAAATACAAATCCTTCTGTCCATCACCTGAAACTTGCAGAAGCCCTGATCACAGATAAACAAGCTGTAGCTAATGTGCTGGTCTCGAATATTGAAAAGAACTCTTCCTCCGCAAATAAAACGCCTGCTTTTGTGAAAAACAAAGTTGAAAGAAAAATCTCCTTGTAACTTCTCATCAGACACAACACTGAAGCCTACAATCTGCCATTTTCGATCGATGAACTAAAATCAGCTCTGCAAACCTGCAACGATTCTGCTCCTGGCCTGGATGAGATCCACTATCAGCTCTTGAAACATGTCCCAGAAAGCTGTCTCCAGACCATTCTGAAAGTCGTCAACAATATCTGGTCCACAGGTTTTTCTCCACCGTCGATTTGGCGGAAAGCCCTTATCATACCTATACCCAAACCTGGAAAAGATCTTTCGAACCCATCCAATTACCGTCCGATAGCTTTGACCAGCTGTGTCTGCAAACTGATGGAAAAAAATGGTCGATGCTCGACTCAAGTGGAAACTTTAAACCGACGGCCTTCTGGCGAAAGAACAGTGTGGTTTCCGCAGACATCGTACTACAGTGGACCATTTGATCCGTCTAGAATCTACGCTTCGGAACGCTTTTATTAACAAACAACATGCAGTGGCTGTATTATTCGACTTGGAGAAAGCCTACGATACCACCTGGAAATCTGGGATTCTTCATGATCTCCATGATCTTGGTTTTCAGGGTCATCTTCCACTTTTTATTCAAATCTTTTTGGCAGAACGACAGTTTCAGGTCCGGGTTGGCACCACTCTCACTGATGTTCATGAGCAGGAGTTGAGTGTTCCACAAGGGAGCATACTGTCTCCTGCCCTCTTTAGCATCAAGATCAACAACATTGTCAAGTCATTTCCACAGGGTTCATTGTTTGTGAATGATTTTGCTGTCTACGCAACTGGACGCCTGTACCCGAGTGTCCAGGCAGGCTTCAGCTTTGTGTGGATAAATTCGTAGTGGGCGGATGAAAAAACGGCTTCATCTTTTCTCCTATGAAGACACAGTGCATTCACTTCCATAATTTTAGTCAGTTTTTTGCAGATCCTGAAATCAAAATAGGGAAATCTCCCATTCCAGCTGTTA